>BHFT01036912.1:0-12765 GCA_004320025.1 Laticauda laticaudata
AACAACGGATGGAACATTTTGCTCGTCCGTTGTGTCCGTTTTGCATCCGTTGGGCAGTGTGACAGGGCCTTTAGTTGTGATGCTACATGTCTCCATTCAAAGCAAGGTTTCTTTTGTATCTGCTTTAAAACACTGTTATTATAAAATTTGCCATTAAGTGAATCATCACCGAATGAAAAAGTAACTGCTTTGGCACTTAGTTCTTAAAGGAAAGGGTTGTGTTCCCCATTCCCCCCACTCCAAGGGAGATCAACCTCTACTATGAAGGGATATTGATTTGAAATGCCTAGAATGGCTTGCCAGTTTGCCCTCCTTCACCTTTCCGCTGGTGAGCTCTACAATACTAGATTCTAAAAAACTGAAGTAGACCTATTTATTAAAAATCTTGCAGTGCAGGGTTGAAGTAAGAAAGGAAGGCAATTACCTGCTGCTGATTTTAATGACTGCAGCTTCAGCAAGAGGTCTTCTTCATAGTGATAATGACTGAGGCACAATTTAGACATTAATTTGTCTCAAATAGAAAATACTTTTATGTCCTCATAAAAGTATGAGGAAAAAAACTTTGCAGAAACTAAGTGCGATCTTTATTTGTTTGTTTGTTTGTTTGTTTGTTCCAAGTATATATTTCTTACCAGGTAGTCCTCAACTTATGACCAGAATTTGCATTGCTGGTGAGTTTTGCTGGAGTTTTTGATTATTTTTGCCATGGTTGTGAGAGACTCACTGCAGTTGTTAAGTGAATAATGTGATCATTAAGCTAATCTGGATTTCCCCATTGATTTTGTTTCTTAGAAGTCAACTGGGAAACTGAAAAAAGGTCCCATTCATAAGGAGATACATCTGGCGGGACCCAGAAGAAGGATCTTCCCCATAGTGGTATCGTATCTCTGGAACACGATCTCTGAAGACACTAGACTGGCCTTCACTCCACTCTTTCAGAAGTCCCTGGTTCTGCCCGGGCAATCCAGAACCCATGGCTTGTATGAATGTGTGTTGTAGCCACCATGTGGATGGGTAGGAGGTTGTTATTATTAGAATATATTCATGAACTGGAATAGAGCTTGGTAATAAGATCAGCTAATGAATAGGCATAGCAACTAAGTCAGCCAATGGGAATAGTTTGGAAACTGAAACTAGAAGTAGCCTAGGCTAGAAACTGAAACTAAAACTAGTCTAGGCGTGGCTCTTTCTTAAGCTCTGCAACTCTGCAGCTATGTTGAGCTCTGAGTCTGTCTATTGAAGATAAAACTTGCTTGCTTGCTTGCTGAAGACTGGAACTCTGCTCTGAACTTGCAACATGTTTCTGTTTCAGTTTGCTCCATGTTGGAAAAATCTACAACTGGTTTGTAAAATTTACTTATGTTTATAAAGATATTAAATGAAGCTTTAGCCATCTGTGTTTATTTTTCTGGCACTGAATTATCGCTACAAAACTCTCAATAATTATTTTATTATTTTATTTATTATTTTTATTTATTTTAGATTGTGCTTTTATGTCCTTGTTAGGATCCACTATTAGATCTCATACAGTTTGCATACTGAGCAAATAGATCAACAGATGATGCTGTTAACATGGCTTTGCATTACATTCTACAACACCTTGAATCTTCAAATACCTACGCAAGGGTCCTCTTTGTAGACTTCAGTTCAGCATTCAATATCATCATTCCAAACAGTCTTCTAAGTAAATTTAACCAACTAGCAGTATCTGAACTCACTTGTAAGTGGATCATAAGCTTCCTAACAGACAGGAAGCAGCAGGTGAAACTAGGTGGAATCACATCCGATACCTGTACAATCAGCACAGGGGCCCTCCAAGGCTGTGTGCTATCTGCACTTCTCCCTATATACCAATGACCGCATCTCAAACGAACCATTGTTAAAATACTGAAGTTTGCTGATGACACAACAGTGATTGGTCTCATTCAAGACAACGATGAATCTGCACACAGACAGGAGGTCTGGACAATCTGGAACTGAACACACTCAAAACCACATAAATGGTGGTAGACTTTAGAAGAAACCCTATTACACTACCACCTCTTACAATACTAGACAACACAGTATCAACAGTAGGGACTTTCAAATTTCTAGGATCAATTATATCACATGACCTAAAATGGACACCTAACATCAAAAACATCATCAAAAAAGCACAACAAAGAATGTTCTTTCTGTGCCAACTCAGAAAGTCAAACTTCCCAATGAGCTGCTGATACAGTTCTACAGAGAATTACTGAGTCTATCATCTGCACCTTTATAACTGTCTGGTTTGGTTCTGCAACCCAACAGGACAGACATAGACTTCAGAGGATAATTAGGACTGCAGAAAAAACAATTACTACTCACCTGCCTTCAATCGAGGACCTGTATTCTGCACGAGTCAAAAAGAGGGCTGTGAAATATTTACAAGACCCTTACATCCCGGACATAAACTGTTTCAATTTCTTCCTCAAAACGATGCTATAGATTACTGCACTCCAGAAACAACTAGACACAAGAAAGCCATCACTCTGCTAAACAAATATTTCCCTCAACACAGTTCAGCTATTTACAAAGTGTACACTACTATTAACTGTTAATCTTCTCACCACTCCTTATCCATCCCTCCCACTTGACTGTTTCCTAGTATGATTTGATTATTGATTGTAACCCTATGACTATCATTAAATGTTGTAAGTTATGATTCTTGATTCTTAATGAATGTACCTTTTCTTTATGTATACTGAGAGTATTTACACCAAGACAAAATTCCTTGTGTGTCCAATCACACTTGGCCAATAAGTATTCTATTCTAGCTCTACTCTACTCTACTCTACTCTACTCTACTCTACTCTACTCTACTCTACTCTATTCATGGGAAATTAATTGGAATATATCCTTTGATATTTTACCTGTTTCTGGGCTTCATCATGCACAGGGAAATGTTCAAATAGCCAAGAGAGTGGTGATGATCACTCATAGAAGCCTTAGACTTATATGCAAAAATATTATGTGGATGAAACTTTGGTTGCATAGTTGGGACTTTTTTAAAACATGCAAGACCTACTTGCTATAAAGAAAATACTAACATAACTAAATGACCTGCAAATGATTCCCAAAGTGAATCAACTACTGAAGGCAGAGTCTTGGAGTTAAAAAAAAAAAAATCAGTCTCAGATATCAATGGGATAGTGAAAAGGTAGTTACTACAAATTTAATTTATACTCTTATATTAAGTGCAGAAAGAACAATGGCAACCAGCCAATTTTTCATAGAAGATCTGTATATTGTGTGGGTCAGGAGAGCTGAGAAGACTTCTGCAGACTCCCACATCGTCACATCCTGGACATAAACTGTTTCAACTCCTTCCTTCGGGACATTCCAGAGACAAATTCCTTGAGTATCTAATCACTCTTGGCCAAATAAAGTATTCAAATAAAATATTCAAGAATATCTGTTATATAAAACAAATTTTATATAATAGGATGAGAAATGAAACATGTTAGATCCATTGAAAAGCTGGTATGATGCAGTGGTTAAAGTGGTAGGCTATAATTGGAAGAATAAAGGTTAAATTACCAATAAGCCAGACAGTTTCAACCGAGTCCACTTCAGGGGAATATTGTAGTAGGGAGAAAAATGGGATAGATAAAGCAATAGGTATATAGTAAAGAATCAGCAAGGACTGGGTGAAAGTCTAATAATCCATACATGTATAAGCATAATATCATTACACAGGAACAAAAATCTTGTGTAAAAGTTGGATATAAGAAATGTATGTCATTTTTAAAGCGTATCTACTTTATCAAGATTTAATGGATAATTTCCTCACAATAGCTGCTAACATGTAGTTGACTGTGACTGTGAATCTAAACAGCAAAAATTGATTGGTGTTTGTTAGGAAATAATTTGAAAATCCCAGGACTGGGACTTTAATATCCCAGATTTTAGAAATATTTTACTGCACTTAGATAGGAAGGAGGAGGAGGAGAGGAAATAACAAACTGCTTCCGTATTATAGATTAGAGCTACAAAGTTGTTCCCATGAAGAACCAGAATTTGGGCTTGACTTAGATTTTTCATTGCCCAACCTACTGATAATATGGAACACATTATCTTCTTTTTCATAGATTAAATTAATATCATTTGATACCAGCAGTGAGTTATAAAACTAGGTTGCTGGAAAATAAGGGCTATGGGGTGGCAAGGAGCTATAGCATGTCCTCCCAATGTTTTTGCTAAGATGCCATCTGTTTCCATTCTACTGAACTGGCAGCAGCAATGCTATTTGTTCCCTCCAGGTTCTTTACTTGCAAACAATAACAGCGCTGTTAGTGCTGCTTGCTGACTGAACAAGTAGGCAGAAAAGCTGCAAATCCAGGCCATGTATTGCAGGCAGGCATGGTTGGTTATACCTTGAGTATTGCAGTTATACTATTTTACCTTGAGTATTGCAGTTATACTATTTCGTTGTTTGGATAATCTGCAAGGGAGAGAAATGGACAAGCTTCCAAAATATGTCAGGCAGAGCTGTTTGTGATATTCCCCACACCCTTGACTAGTTGTGGTCTTTAAGACTACTCAAGGATGCCATGTAACCTGGTTGAATTATTAACTATGTCATTTGCTTTCTCATTCTAACTGAGAATGAAGCTTTTTTTTTTAATATCCCAGATTTTAGAAATATTTTACTGGAGGTCAATTGGATTTTCAGTCTTTCAGAAAGTTATTAGACTAATTTTCCTTGTGAGTTTCTTTGTGATTTTCTTGTGAATAATTTATTAAATAAATGAGAAAAATCTTCAATGAATTATTCATCAAATGTTATTGTGATATCAATAACATAACTGGAGTTTTATTTTAAATTATGCAATAATTTATTTCTTCAAATTATTACCTATATTAATTCATGCAGCTCGAGGAAAGTGTTTCATTTTTTCATGCAAAGTATATTATTTAAATCCTCTTTTTTTTTCTTGAGAAATGTTGCAGTATGGAATACTGTTGGTGAGATGCTCATGTTTGTTTTTACTTTTTGATGTGCAATAAATATTACATTGGCTTGTTGCTGTGGTTGCATAATTATACACAGACAAATGAAGTGATTGCTTCAGATGACATTCTCCATAACATTTGTGTTCGAAAAAGAGAGAAAGAAAAAGAGAGAAAGAAACGCACCAGAGTGCACATTATGCTAAGCAAGCAAGCACATAAAAGAGAAAATATTTCTCTCTTTTTCTCCATCTCTGCTTCTCTATTTTCTGGCACATTCTACCAATGTTTACATTAAATTTTAATTCATTACTTTTGATACAGAAAGAGTGTCACCATGTTGCTACTGCTGTTGCTTTGTAATAAGCACACAGACTAATTTGTAAGTGTGGAGTGTACACATGCTTACACTTTGTGCTGTGTGTGCATGTAGAAGACAGAATGCATGATATGAAAGGAGAGAAGGTTAGCACTCCCCTTGATAAGGATGGAAGAGGCCCTTGTGGTCTTTGCAATATGCATATGGTTAAGGCGCTGCCACTTATGTCGTGGCATCTAACCAGTTTTTTAGAGGGGGCGTACATAAGCGCACCAATTTGCCTACCGTCCCTGTCCTATTGTTTCTTATATATATACATATAAGAAATATATATAATTATATTATTGTGACGTATATAGTAGATTATAGGGTATTAGAGCACTTTTATCATGTGTTTATAGGAGTATTTGGTTGCAGTGCATAGGCTCATTAGCTGTAACTATTATTATTTCTCTATATGTTCTACATGCTATAATAGTATCCTAACATTCATATGATTAGTTCTAATGATATATGTCATCTCATTTTTTATAACTTATTGGTTTTTACTTAACTATATAGGTGTCAATGTACTAAAATCAATATGAGATAAATAACTGACACAAAAGTATAGGAGCTGCCAAGATGTGCAAAAACAATTTAACGTAGAGTTAGTCGAAAAACATAATTTGTCTAAAAATAAATGTGAGTTCTCCCATGTGAATTCTCAATCGGAGCAAATATGGGGTTTCTGTGTGGAAAATTGCCATAAGAGACAGAAAGAGTCATTGCTAACAGAGGAACTAATTCATGCCCCAATTAAATGGCTGTCAGTTCCTAGATGTAGGTTCAACTAAAAGGCATAAAAAAACAGAGTATCTTCTTGGGGACACTGTTTTTAATTTTTGTGGTGTGTGCTAAATTGCTCCCTCATTCTAGATTGTTCCAGAACTGAGAACATGCATGGAATATTAAATTACGAAATTTTTTCCTTTATTTGTTTCTGTGTTATATCAATGAATGGTCTATTTTTTGCTGATGAGTTGCGCTGGCGTGGGGGAAAAGTAGACTAATTCTTCAGTGGTGTGAGCGAGGCGGGCGGTAATATTGAAGCCGAGTTATCGAGCGGAGGTTCTAAGCAGTGCAAGTGAATTCTTTATTATCATAGAAATACCCAAGGGTGGTTGTACTATTGGTCTGTGGCCAGCCGCTACAAAGGTCCAGCGTGCACGAGCGCCGGCAACAGCTCGATCTGCCGGTTTGATCAGTCTCTCTTTCGTACTACAGCAGCCAAGCTGAAACGCTGAGCAAGCGAAGCCACAATTGAAAGACGGGTCTTCTTAGGGTGCGCTTACGAAGTGGCAGGTGTGTGTACTGGCTCACGTGAATATGTCGTAATCTCGACAATTCGCACAATTTCCGCTTTTTCTGTCGCCCGCTGGCAAGGAGGCACATGTAAGTTGTCATGGTGGTTCCTTCAAACGTAGTGGCTGCTCGCACCTTTTGTGCAGTGTGGCTTATAGGGTACCGCTGCAGTTCGCCTTTGGGTGAGAGGCTGCATTGGCTAGTGAGTAGAAATGTTTACTCCACGTTCCCCCTGCACAGTTTACTCTGTACGTGTTTGGAGTCTTGGCGGTTGACTGCTGAGCCTCATTTGGGGGATCGGGGTGATGTCTGTGTTAAGAAGGGTCAGTCGAGTTGGTCCAAGGTCGTCCCTTCGCTCGCAGTGCCCAGGATAGGCGATTTATATGGCAAGAGACGGCAGTGGGTACTGTTCAACGTGTGGTCATATCGGATCACAGAGGGAGAGCACGTTTGTTAGAGGAGGCGGCAACTGCCTCGCATGGCGCGCGTCCGCTTCAGCTGGTCCGATTGTGCCGGTGGCCAGGTCCGCCCATTCCTGTCAGGCCAGAGATCCTTAGTAGTGTTACTTAGGCCCCGAGTTACTGCCTATGACTTGCCTGGCACCCATAATGAGGTGGTCTGCCGTATATCTGCAGGCGTACACTTTGGGTCATGCAGGGCGAGAACGTTTCCTGGCTGGGCTAGTCAGACCGCTAAGGGGGGTGACTGGGGCAGTAATGAGGATGCAGCCTATCGAGGTGGTTCTCATGGCGCCTCTGCCCATAAGGAGGCTCAGCCCGAGACGTTGTTGGTAGTGGCACAGGGGGTTGTATGTTGAGGTTAGCAGGTACCTAGAAGCTAGAAGTGCCAGGTCACTTGGTCCCAAACCTCTTTCCAGGGCTCTCCTTAAAAGTACCTGACTTGCCCTTTCAGCCAGTCCATTACCTAGCAGGGTGAAAAGGAGCTGTAAAAGGCATGCCTGCATTTCCCAGGTTGGCTAAATAAACTTCACAATTCACAGGGAGGGTGATTGGGGCCCATTGTCGTACCACAATGGTGTTCAGGGAATGCCCATGGATAACGAATACCCTTAGTTAGGGCCTTTGTAAACGCTTGAGTGGTTTTGTTGAGGGCAGCAGGGCAAAGTCTAATCCACTTTTGAGAAAGAATCTACATTACCATGGAATCGTAACACCCATTGCTTGACAGGGCGCTAGAATCACTTCTGCAGGCCGGGACCAAGGGTGCTTCCAGCGCGTCCTACCCACGTGCCTGGAGTTGAAGTGGGTGGAGGGCCTGGTGAAGCCTGGCATTGGGCTAGTAAGCGCTGCACCCAGCTGGAGAATCTGGGATCGCATTGCCAGGCCACCGACACGGTAACTGTGAGCGCCATGAGCCTTCTCATCGCTAGACAATGGCAGATGCCTTCGATGAAGGAGCTGTTAAACTGGGAATCCCTCGCAAGTTTTAGAAGGGGATGAATACTGCTTGTTCCCACAGTAACACCCTGCAACGAGATGATAGTTCCTGCTGGTGACGCGTCTTGAAGGGGCAGGAATTCAGCCGCATAAGGATTGCTGGCACCCCTTCCATCCGTCCTCAGAACTTGGCGATTACCTTGTCGCGGTTGGAGGAAGTGAGTAGCTAATGTTGAAAGGCAATTTAATGGGAAAGATTGAGAAATTGTGTGGATCTGAACACAGCATTGACATTTGTGCTGGATCTTCAACAGGAACAGGCGAGGGCAATGGCGTGATGAGGCGTCAGCAATGGTAAATGGTTTTGTCCGGGTTTTGGATGGATTCAGCTTTGTAAGAATACAGCAACCAGAGATATAAAGTCCCTCTGGTCATTCCTTGGGACAAATTTGTGGGTTTGGTTTCACCTAGACAAAAGGCCTAAACAGAACTTGTGATCGGTGATTAATTCAACCATGGTGCCATGATGGGAACACATGGATAATTTTTTTGACAAGAATAGCAACTGCAGCCAAAGCCCTCCTTGCTAACTGGGCGAGTTGTGCTCAGCTGAACGAAAAAGGTCAATGGGTGCCTCAGAACCATTTGGTAGTCTATTGACCTCAAAACAGCCCCTATGGCAAAAAAAAGTGCGTGCAGCTTAAAGGTAAGCGCTGTTTTGATTGAGACTGTATTAGTACTGGCTTTGAATGTGAGCAACGATTTTGACAGAATGGGAAAAGCATGGCTTGCTTGTAGGTTCCCCATGCAGGGGGATTTGTCCAAAAGTCTGTGAGAGGCTCTGCCATATTGGATAGATTTGTGAGTGGAGGAAGAATGCAGCATATGAATTGAGAAGCCACACTAAAGAAGTGCTGGGAGCTGCAATTCTTGTTGAAGTGTGGGTGCCTCATGGATGGCCTATACTTTGACTCAATGTGGTTTATACAGAAGCATCTAAATTCGTATTAGCCCCGAAAAAATCTACGTGTTTAGTGTGATCAATGGTGCCTTGCTCTTTATTTTAACTTGTGAGACCTAATGTGTGTCTGAAGTGGATCTAAGAACTGCCCCTGCACTCTTTGAGGTTTGTCTATGGCTGAAATAAAAGATGACAATTCAAAAACGTGGGACAGTCGTAAGATGGGAGTTAACCATGAAGGTATTGCCTCTCCACTTAAAGATTGGAAAATTCCAGGGGCTCCCGCTCACGCCAAACTGGGGCAGCCTGCACTAAAAGCACCCTGTGTGTGTACGTAGGCCTTCTGTAGTTCTGCTGCTGGGTCAATCTACAGGGAACTGTGCGGTTATGCTGGTGAGCAGTGTCTAGTTTTTGGCATAAAATAGTCCCAGGTTACAAGAATGCAAAAGGTGTTGTATGAAGGGACCTGGATAGGCGCTCATTTTTTGTAGTATCTAGTTCAGGGAGGTCTTTGTAATCAGTCGCAGATTCTCATTCAACTGACCCTATCTTTTTCTAAGTGGGGTAAGCTATGGGTGTCTCTGCATTCACAAAGTCCACAAGCTCCATATCCCTTGTTTGATTTGAGTTGTCTAGTTTCTTATCCAACTTGGGGCAAATTGCAAAGGGCTACTCTACGAGTTTTATGGCGGACATTGGTATTGCTGAGGAGTCTACATGTGTAACGATAGTTGGTGCCTGAGTACACCCCAAACCTTCACTGAATACCAAGGTTATCCCTTCAGTATTTTTAAAATAGTAGTTGGACTGCCTGTTTATCATTGAGGCCAGAGTAGGGAATCCAGTCTAAATCCTACAACAGGTCTAGGGAGGGCATCATCTACTACAGACTAGAGGCGAAGTACCTTAAATTTTTGAAAATTGAATAAAAAACTTGCCTTTGTCCTGAGGACTTGGTGATGGGTTCTGGCCTTGGCTAATCATTTAGATTCCAGTGTGGCATCGAGGAGCTGTCTTCATTTGGAATTAGTCTGTTGGTAGGTAGTCTCTTTAGGGTCTTCCAGGAATATGAATGGGATCTAGAGCACAGCCTGTGTCGCAACTTCATCTTGCAGGGTTTACCCTTCGTGAGGGAAATACAAAAAAATACGGATTTGTTAGGAACCTTGTGTTTCTCTGATTGGGAAGTGGTAACAGGCTATAGCGCAGGTCTTCACTTTGCCTTTGAAAGACTGGGGGGGGTTTCTGAGGCCTTCTGTGTAAGGAAAGATTTTTCCCAGGTTGGCAGACCCTGGACTAAGTGCACCCTTCCTTGGCAATTCAGCAAAGAGGCATTCCTGAACTTGGCAGGATGCCCTGAGGTGGGTTCGCTCCACAGCCTCATGGCGAGATGGCTGCTTCCGAGGGAAAGTTTGGTGTTTTTGCCTCTAGTTTTCCTCCACGAAGGGGTGGTTCTTGTTGTATAAGGCCGATTTACGCATAGTTTGATTCCTCAGCAGCCCTCCTCGTGGAGAAGCCTTCATTCAAAATGGACTGCTGAGGCTATTCCTGTCCTGATTGGGGGGTGTTTCCCTGGAGTTTCTGCTGCAGACCAGGTGGCAGATAGCTCAAGCAGGCCTGGGATTTTTTGATTGGCGACTGTGCTAGGTTTAGGTCTCTTTGGGCTAACAGGCTAGCCTTTGCAGGCCTTTAAGTCCCTAACTCCACAGAACTATTGTGGTCTGAAAGCAATATCCTCTAGATTAGTCTCTAAATCCAGCATATGTAAGGGCAGCTACGCTCAGGCAGCCAGTAGTATTCACGTGATAGTTCTCTCCCCTCAAGTCCTGGTAATTCGGATGGCGCGCTGAAGCAGCCAAGGTGCTTCTTGCAATTTGGAGATGGTTTAGGGGTAATTAATTGATTTGGAAAGGATTCTTGTAACTCCTCCAGGAATTTTCCCTGACAGGACACGGAGCTCCCAATGCAGTGGCAATGCAAACCAAATACTGCAGCTCCACAAAAACTTAAGAAATAGGACTTTTTCCTATGGGCTGAAGCTTCAGCGAGGTCTATAGCA
This sequence comes from Laticauda laticaudata, assembly GCA_004320025.1. Lineage (NCBI taxonomy): Eukaryota > Metazoa > Chordata > Lepidosauria > Squamata > Elapidae > Laticauda > Laticauda laticaudata. Next base: position 11,055 of record BHFT01036912.1, read on the forward strand.
TCCAGGAAGCAGTCAAAACAGTTCCTATAAGACTCCCAAGTCTCAGCCGTCAGTCTGAAAGGTGGGAACACAGGGTTTGAAGTCATCTCGTATCGGCAATGTCTGTCTCCTCAGCGGGGAGGTTGAATTTCGTGCTTGCAAAATAGTGCCTGCGGCTGTGACAGTCAGCTCGTAGTGGCTTCGGCTATTTTTGAAAGTGACTGAGCTCAGCTGTTCTTGTCTGGCTGCCTCTTATTCAAATCTCACCTTTGTTACCAGTATTGTAGAGCGGCGGTAATTATTGAGGCAGACACGGAGCTAACAGTTAAGTAACTTTATTACAAGAATAAAGAGTTGCTGCAGCTGCCGGACTAATAGGCAGTCAGCTGGTGGCAGCAGCTGATGCCGTTTGACAGCTCCTTTTATAGCCGGCTGTCAAACGGCATTAACCAATGAGAGCAGTTCGCGCTCCTGCCAGGGGTGCGGACTGGAGTGAAAACTACGTATGAACGCAACAATTTCTATTCCATTTTCTATAACCATTAAATACACAGATTTAAAAATATTGGAACAAGGACCAAAATAAACATTTTTAATATATAGTTATAAGTGATTTGAAGTGACATATCAAATGAATATTGACAGATTGCTAAAGATAGCAAAGTACGTTAAAGGGGGTGTTTTTTTTAAAAAAAGGTGAAAAAACTTATGAAAGAGATGTTGACATCTCTTTCAAAAATGTGCAATAATGTTATTTCATATTGCAGTGACTCCCCTGGTAGGAAGATAAAGGGCAGCATGCTGATCAGTCTTTTCTGCCAAAAAAACAGTTGTGGCAATGCAGATTTCTGTTCTTTTGCTATACCCAAAGCAACTCATTTCCACAGACAATCTGTGCCTGATGCCTGATGCCTGCTGTCACTGTCAGTATCAGAAAAGGCCAGTTCAAGATAATTTCTACTGCTAGCAACAATCACAACATGAAGGACATGTTTTCCCTTGGTAATGAAATGAGACTTTTTTTGTCAGGTACAAAAAAGAAATGTACTAATAAAGATATTGAATGTGGTTTGCATTAAGCATTAGTTCAAAGATATATCCCAACTGACATTGTATTTGATGAAGCTCTAATCATATATGTGACTAGTAAGTAGATTCAGACTCATCTGAATAAGGCATATTCCTAAATAGAATCTTCCGTAAGAACTTATGAAAGACCTTTCTGATTTGGTGTTCTGTTCTCTCAGTAGCTTGAAGTACCCAAAACATAAAGGGCTTAAACAAAAGCTAAAGAGCATGGTCATGCCATTTTCCTTTTTCTATAGTTCCTTGGGGAAACAAAGAAATTAGACAATGAGAGAAAACTATTTTAAAAGTTAAAAAAAAGAAGGATTAGAAAGAAGCAAGAATTGGCAAAGTGAAATTTCTCCTCTTCCCTCCTCCTTCTTCTTCCTCCTCCATTAGTATATATGCAACATTCTATTTTAACAGTTGTCTGTATTAACAGTTGTCTGTATACTACCCACATAATCACAAAATAATGCTCCTTTACAAATATTTTTATTTCTAACTTTTTCTTTACTGCTAGATATTCAAAATAAGTTGCCTGGTTCATACTCTGCTTGCTGGTTTTCTGCTCCAGCACAGTCTTAAGGTTAGGTCACATTGGCCGACGGATGCAAAACGTATGTAAAAAGGACACAGCGGACAAGAAAATGTTCCATCCATTGTT
>BHFT01036918.1:0-22025 GCA_004320025.1 Laticauda laticaudata
ATTCATTTTCTAAAGCGCTTAAAATCAGCAAAAAGATGCTAGTGATGATGCCCATTTCTGAAAAAGGGTCTTGTAGTTGGATTATAAGAGGCAATTTAGATATTTCACAGATGGTTGTTATCAGATTCCTCACAAATATGTGGATGCTGTAGAAAGAAAATCCTTAGTAGCAGGATCAAAATTAATAATCTTAAGGTAAAGTAAGAAATGGCAACTGTCCTGTGCCACAGCTGTATTGCCACATTGAGGAAGAATAGGAGCAGTAACCAAAAGGAGTTAAAAAACCAATTTTATAGATGTTGTCTCTATGTAAAATTTGAAGGCTATTTTAGTTCCCCCCCTCAGAGACATGAATTTATTTGCATGATTGTGTCACCCATCTTTTGATTGCTTTGACTCCCTGCAGGTGCCTCTGGGTGGAAAATACAGAAAAATTTCATGTAAGCCCTAAAATATGCGCAGCCAGTTGATGTAGTGCTTCAAATATCAGCGCCGGAAAAACCAGGAGATGAAGCTCCATTCCTCTATAAGGCCCATGTCAACTGCCACCAATGGATGCAGAGGATGTAAAACATTAAAAAAAAGCTTGCCATCCGTTGAAAAATGCTTATGCATCCATTGTGTTCTTCATTGCATACGTGTTTCATACGCTCTATCCGTCGAGCATCCGTCCACTGAGCATTTTCAGCCGCTCAAGAAGTTTTTGAGCTGCCCACAAAAAACTTTTGAGGGATGGAACTTAAAACAACACGATGGTAAATCCGCTGACATATGAGCAAACAAACTTCTATGTCCGTTTATCATCCATTAAACATCCACTGTATTCTCTCTGCATCCTCTGGGCATCGCCCCTCACATCCGCTAAGCTGAAAACGGAAAAGAGGGAGGAATACAAAAGCGTACATGGAATGTCTACACAGCGTTAGTAGCACGGAAATAGAAAGGCAATGACAGTGAACGGTTTGCATCCGATATACATCCTCTAGGCTTCGCTATGAACATCCCTGTTAACTCCCTGCTACATACTACCTATGTCCGTTCTTTTCCTTTTCTTTTTCTGTTCTGTCTTATGCAAATTTTACCACTTTTTGGCAGCGGATGACAATGGATGAGCCACCCCTGAAAGTTTTGCTCGTCCGCTGTTCCCTTTTGCATTACGTTTGCATCCGTTTGGCCAGTGTGACACTAGCCTTTAGGCACAATCAGCTGGATGACCCTGGGCTAGTCATTTCTCTCTCAGCCATTAGGAAAGAGGCAATGGCAAAACCACTTCCGAAATCTTACCAAGAAAAACTGTAAGAGTCAGTACTGACTGGGTGAAGACACAAAAACAAAAAACGAAGCAAGGCCTAACTCTTTCATTTAACCGCTCCTACTCCCCAAAAATCCAGGACATACACCACTTTCACCAATTCTTTGTTCTCCCAAAAAGTCAAATACAGCCCTGCTGAAAACATCTCCATTTTTCTTTGACTCGAGGGAAACAATTGTAGCTAGGTCCCACCCAAAACAAAATATGATGGCCGACGGATTCCAAAACTATCCAAAAAGGACACAGCAGTATGAGCAAAAATTTCGAAGGTTGGCTCCATCTGTTGTTATCCGCTCCCAAAAAGTGGCCCAAATTTGCCATAAAACAGAACAGAAACAGAACGGAAAGGAACGGACGGGGTAGAACGTAGCGTGGATGTATATATTCTAGATGTTCTAGGAAGCCTAGCAGATGGAAGCGGAGAAGCGGATGACACATCCAAAGGGCTGGGGAGAATTGAACGCAGACGCATACAGAAAGGGGCAGATGCATTAACGGATGATTCGGATGCCTCACAGACGCCTATAGAAAGCAAGCCAGATGCCATAGCGGATGTATATCGCGATGCAAAGCGTTCAGCTGCGCATGCGGAGTATGAATTGCGTCCAGTTCCGCTGGATTATAAAAGGATGCAGCATGCATGCAGTCAGCATTCAAGGAAAGATGTGCTGCCACAGACATCTTCGAATAACACCATGTTCGTCTGTCAGGGAAGAAGAGAAAGCCTGTGCTTACTCCTGCCAGCCCTGGCAAGAAGACAGAACCACCATCCCATCCCCTGCACTGACTCTTAAAGCTCTGGTGCTGCAGGTGCTGCTGGTACTGCTGGTGTTTCTCCTGGCTGGTGCTGTGGTGCTGCTGCTGTGCTGCTGTACTGCTACTGCTGCTGCCTGCTGTGGTGCGACCAGCCCCAAGCCTCAAAGCCCTGCCTGCTTGAGGCCCTGCTGCTGAAGGTCCTGCCAGAGGGAGGAAGAGGCAAGGGAAGGAGAAGCGGAGAGAGGAAACAGTAACAGCATTTCCGAGTGGACCATGAGGAGGAGGTGCCTGGAAATGGGCTGAGGCGAGAATTGAATACCTTGTGCCAGAAAGGGCCACAGACTCTATCGCAACACCAAGAAGAAGCAGGCAGCTTGCGAGAAGACAAGGTAGAGAGCCTGCCGGCTACACTTGCAGATGTACTCCTGGATGGTGAAGCACATGCACACCTGGTCATGGCAAGCTACAACCTCAAAAAATCTGCGGCAGGCCGCTGTCAAGCTCACTGACCGGAGATGTACGTCATGGCCAAGTGCAGCTTCCTGGAGGGTGCAGGTCTTGCCACCAAGGAGCAGCCCCTCCTGCCACCCCTCTCCCTCAGACAGCCAGTCCTCTTCCAGCCAGGAGCCAGCTGCCCCTGTCCAGGCAGGTTGTAATTCAGACGGCCCCATGGCAGAGACCCTCCCAACAGCTGCACTCCTCAAGCTGGAGGACTTGGAGGATCCCCTGTCACAAATGGAGCAGAAGCGGCCAGCACCAGGAGACCAACCCACCCCCACCCCCACCCCCAGCTCCAGAGCATGCAGGCAGAGAGGCAGACTGGAGGGCCAGAAGCCACCACTGTCCTGTTGGAGATCAGGGACACAATCAAGTATCTCAGCCACAAGATCTTCTCTCCTCACCTGGTCCACAGCGACATAACAGCCTTGGACCGGAACCCTTCATCACCTACATGAGCCAGACCTTTATGACCTGCCCGAGAGGCCCAATACCCAGGTGATGAAGCAAAAGATAACAGCACTTCTGCCACAACCCGCAAGGCCAGCTGAACCTGCCTCCGACCCAGCCAGATCTGCTCCTCCACCCCAGTGATGTTCACCGCCTTTCCATGGGCGTTCAACAGCCCCTCACCTACCAAGGCTTACGACACCAGGACTTCCCACAGCAGAAAACAGCCCTTCCCAGTCCAAGGCCCAGCGTTTCATTGCATGCCACAGACACCACACCTTGCCCAGCTTCAGGACCAGACAGCCCCACTACACTCCTTCCTTCTCCACCCCACAGCCAAGCCCGTCAACAGACAATCTGTGCATCAGTCGTTGTGTCTGACATCCCAGCGTATTATGAAGCGACCTATCAACCTCCACGGGACTGAGTCAGCTCTCTTGAGAGCTTCTGAACATCACCATCCCCTGTTGTTATCTCGCGGCCAATAGCATCCAATGGTCCTCAGACCAGGCACTCCAGCCACAGCCAACCTCCACAGTCCATGGGCGCTTAACAGCTGAGACATGGACATGCCTCAAGAGTGACTGAGAATAGTGCCAGAGACTGAGTTGTTACCTGCATTCACTTTATCTTTTCTTAGACACTTTACTTGGTTCATGTTGCTTTTTAATAAAGTAATACAGTTTACTTAAAAACAGTTATTAATAAAGGTTATCTTTTGCTTACGCACTTGCGTTCATTTTTTTACTTAATAAAGTATTGGTGAAAACTTGAAAAAATGTTTATCCTTTGCATGCTTGGGGATGGTAAGGATAGTTGTTGGGATAGTAAGGATAGCTGTGGCGATAGATAAACCTCCTAGTACGAAGCATAGTGGGACTGTATGGTCCACCCTCCCAGCTGGCCACACTATGGCCTTTTTTTTTATCAACAATTTATTCATTGATCAACACATTTAAAAATAAACAAAGCTCTATTAATGCCCTATTCATTGTAGGGCCACTCAACATACAGGGCACAATATCATCAGTGTTATGGGACAGGCTCAAGGAAGCATCCATTAACCATCTATCATCCTGCTCTTCCACGCACTTCTTTAGCTGGGGAGTTGCACCAGTTGTTTCAGGAGGTTGCCGCTGCTTCTTTTCTTCACGTGAAGCTTCTGTTTGCGGGCCTTGTACATCCACAGTTGTCGATCAGCGTTTCGTTCCCTTGCCTCCATTCCACCAGGCTCATGTCCCCATCCTTGTTGGATGTCCAAAGCCTGTTCTGCCACAACTTGGGGTACGTTTCACATGAGATTGTGCAGGATGCCAGCAAGGTCCACGATGCTCCTCACAGTCTCTGGTTGATTCTGCAATTGTGGCTTGAGAAGTACCTGGAAACCTGTTGGCCAGGATGCAAAGTGTTCTCTACCACCCATCTTGCCCTGGAACAGCCTGTAGTTGAAGATCCTCTCTCACGGGTTGAGGTATCTGGAACTGTAGCGGCTTCATGCAGGTAGCGTTCTGAGGAGGAAGGCGTCATCACCCACGATGAAGTAGGCACATCTTGTGTGTCATTGGGTAGGGGTCTGATCTGGAAACCCATCATGAGCGTTGTATTCCAGGGCCCATCCTTGAGGTCACTGGCATTGTTTACCTGGCCTTATCTGAAGCTGACCACATATGCGCCTGAAGCATTTGATGTACATGAACTTGGAGTCAGCCAATCAACTGCAAGAAGCATGATTACTTGAAGGAAGCCCTTTGTAGTTGTATAATTGGACCTGAGTTGGCTGGAGCTTTTGCAGGACACGTGCTTCCTATCTATGGCTCCAACGGTGTGGGGAAAGTTACACCTCTTGATACCACTGCTTCTGCAACTTTCTCCATCCTTCTTCATGGCGGACAATGGAGGAGCTCCTCCACGTATTCTTCGATGATAAGCTGCACCACTCTCTGACCACTTGCTGATTGTGTTGTGTGGCACCCTCCAGGCATACTGCACTGTTTCTGTATGTGGTTCTTCTAGAGCCAGGTGCCGCAGACGTCAAGTGCCACCTTTCAGTCCAGGGTCCAGGTTGGACAAGAAGTGTGTGTCTCGGCTTTGTTGTCGAACCTGGGGTCTCAGGCGCTCTACAACTTCATTCAAAAATGCTTGGTGGCATCCTCATGAAGTGCTGGAATGCATGAGTTCTTCATCCTCAGCTCCACCATCAGCTTGTCATACAGTCCAAACTCCATTCTTTCCCGATCCATCCTCGGGACCCACACAGCTTTGAACATTCCGCTTCTTCTCCTTGTGTAGAAAGGTGAAACAGTCTGAACAGGCTTGTTCTGGTGTTAGAATGATCGTAGCTACCATAAGGACTGTGTTATGATCCATTGGTGGAGAACAATGGATGATGTGGAACAGCAAAGACCAAGGGTGAAGAGGTCTTGTACACCACGTGCTGCTGCGACTGATACTGAGAACTAGGTGATTTCTTCCCCTTTTTTATGGGAAATATCGATTGTCCGCTAGGTGTCCTTCCACTACTCTAGACATACTCCAGACATTCCTAAATATCCGCAGATTAACATCCCAGATACAAATGTTTTGTCCGTTTTAATGGCTTATGATATGAGATGCATCCGCTGAACATCCTTTCTATTCTGTGCTACTTAACGCTGTGTGGACGTTCCCGTGCACCTTTCATTTCCTCCTCTTTCTGTTTTCAGCTGTAGCGGATGTTGAGTTGCGAGGATGTCCAGAGGATGCCGGAGAGGATTACAGCAGACATTTAATGGATGAAACGAGAAATAGAACGTTTATTGCCCAATATATGTTGTGGATGTACATTGTACACGGCGGAAAGTTTCATCCACTCAAAAAGTTTGTGCACTCAAAACTTTTCTTGCGTGGATGGAAATCTCATGGACGGATGCTTGAACGCGATGAGCGTATGAAACACGTATGCATGAGTACACAATAGGATGCATCACGTTTTCCAACGGATGGCAAGCTTTTTGTCTGATTTACTTACATCCTCTGCATCCATTGGTGCAGTGGGACATGGGCTAAAGCAATTTATGTAGTAACCAAGGATGTCAACATCACTAGAATGACCAGTTTGGGAGACTGACACTTTAACATCTCTTAATTCTTAAATAGAGTCACTTGCTTGAGATGTGCGGATATAGAAATTGAATAAAGTAAATAACTTAATAAATATTATCTTGGAAAACACAAGGCAAACTTGAAAAAAAGGAAAATGTAAGAGACTCATAAGAATAAAAAATAAATGCTAATGTTTATAACTTTACTTTTCAGAGGAAAGTTCAAGAGCCAAACCAAGAAAATAAGTAATTAAATCTAAAGAGCAGTTTTCTGAAATAAAGAACTTTCCTTTATATTAAAGGGTGTAGAGTGTCACTACTATACTATAGCCTGAAGTATTGAAAACTTCACAATCTGTCAATAGCACCAACTTCAGCAAATGGAAGATTCCTCTTTCCAGCTCTAATTGAGTTGCCTCTTCCATATGACAGAGGCCAAGGCCAAAGACAAGACAAGTTTGAATCCTGGTGTAGAAGAAAGTTGAGAAGCTTAGCTGGCTACATTTAATTAAATATTTATCTTAATACCTACTATTATGTGCCAACTATTTGGAACAATATTTAGGCTGTAGCATTGCTGCATCTGTCCAAACAATGCTTCCCATTTCTGATTCTCTCCTATTCAAATCTTAAAGCTGCAATCCTGCCTTCTTTTGCCAGATCCCCATTTTACAATTATGGGTTGGTAAAGTGCCAAACGCAAAAGCTTTTGCTGAGTTCCTGAGAGGATACTCATTTCCTGTAAGAAAAAGTCAAATGTACTGTTATGGTAGTTTAAATCTTGGTCCCCCTCAAGGATAACTGAAACCAGTGAGACTGAAGGCGCAACCGAGAAGTATATGTGCATGTGGGGGTATGAACTTTTCTACCACCCTTTGTCTAAGCCATGTTTATCGCCTCTCAGTTGGGAGGGAATAAGAAGGAATGTGCAGGGATGATGTCAAAACCTTCTCAAAACTAGGATAATTCAGTGATAAGCAAACCAAAGTTTTTGTTAAATGTCTAAGTAACAAAGGCAGGATCTAATTTAAAAAAAATCAATAACATTAAATAAATATTTTTGTATGTGTGAATGTCTGAGGAGGTTGTTATATCTTACAGATCCCCCAGGAGACTTTGGGCCACAAACTTTAAGAAATGCATCTCTGAGAGATCAGCATTCAGCCTCTCTTTGAAGATGTCCAGCAAAGGAGAACCTATCATTTCAGACAACATTCTGTTCCACTGACTGACAGCTCTTTCAGTGAGAAAGGGCCTTGTGATCTCTGGCCTGAACCTGTCTCCTTATACTTTTAACTACTTGGTTCTGGTTTTGCTCTCTTTGTTATGTTTTTGATGACAGTTCCTGATCATAGATGCATCCCATGGGATGGAAGCTGATATAAACTTATAGGTTCAGTTTTTTTAAACCAAATTTTATCATCTAAATTCAATATAATTCTGCAGAGATTCTTATGTTTATATAATGTAATGTAGCTGTCGATCTTTTTTTCAATATAGGGATTGGATTACACTGCAGCTCTTCTAACATTTTGTTCTATAACTTATAAATGGTGTTTGAACTGTCTTGTGATTTACACTGGATTTTTCATTTCTTTGTAAATATTATTTTATTAGAATAAAAGTACAGTACTATGATTTACTGTCAATCTATTCCTACATTGAATTCTTGGAGCAGTAATATGGTATATTTTAGTTGTGTAGCTAGAAAAAAGAACTGGATTAGAAGAAAAGAGAAAGAGAAAGAGAGAAGAGATTGTGAAAGCTGACTTCTTTGAATTCAATATTCTGTTCAAGATTGGAATCAGGATCCAAGGCAGAAAAAATGTGATTTATAACATCAGTCATTGATCTTAGCAAGCATTGGGGAGCATAATTATTGCCCACTCAAGAAAGCAGGAGCAATTTAAACTGCCTATATGTCCTACTTTATGAAGTAGTCTGCATCCTCTAAATATTCTGAACCAGATTTTTTGGAATTCTGGGCGGTGTTACACTATGATGGGTTTTGACAAAATTATTTGTCAGTGTTCCAGCAAACCTCCATTCCAATCAGCATGGAAACCATATTCCATGCTGCCACTATTATTATGTCTAGACCACATTTGGTGGAAAGATCAAGAACCATGAGACTGGACAGTAGGAATCGTGAAGTGGCTCATCTACAAACACCTTGTCACCTTCGAACCGAACCTGGCAGCAGCCATTTTCCTGTACCTCAGTTGCCACACAGAGAGGGAAGGAGGTTGGAATGCCTTACTAGACACAAGAGAGTTTTCTTGTGAAAACCAAGGTAATCTCTATTGGCAACAGATAAGGTTGGGGAAGAAGTGCCTGGAGAGCCCGCCAATTAACCCAATTGACCAATGTGACGTGACATTTGGGGATGGGGTTATTTCCTATTTTAATTATACAGAAACTGCAGGAAAGATTTAGAGTTGGTTTTTGAGAGCTCTGCCGATATGATGCACTCAGTAAAGAAGATCTTTGAGGAGGATTCTAGTCTCAGAGTTCTGATTTGCTTGGGTTCATTAGTCAGAGCTTTGACACACTTTTTATTTATATTTAAAGTATAATGACTATTTCTCAGCTCACACTTGTATTTTGTATTTACTTACAAATTAGCATATTGGCTAATAAATACAATAGCACATTATGTGTATGCTTGGTCTTGAATAATGACTATTATACCTATTGAATATCGTACATTTTAAACTTCAACTTATATCAGTCACACCAAGAATTAGCTTGGGATCCTGCAGAGGAGTCGAGATTTGGGTGCATTCCAGAATGAGGCAATATGCCATTGGGAATCTGGCTGACATTTCCAAGTCAGAGAAAACAACAATAACAACAACAATGATATAGTCTCCAGAGCTATTGGATTTCACTAAAACTTTCTTTTTCTACCAGCCTTTAACTACATTTCAGAGCTGAACCTTGCTTTAGATATCTACATGGACCAATAATGATGATTATGATGGCCATTTTTCTGTACTGTATTTCTCAGACTATTCCACTTCCCTTTTCTGCATGTAAGTAGCTTAGGAGACAACAGACAGGTCTCTGAGAAAGTCCACAATTTACACAGGCTTGCTCACATTTTATCCACACAACTTCAGTTTACTGCAGCAAAGCCATTCCACTTGAAATGAAAGTTAGGCTCTACTTCTGATTCAGAATAATTGAGATATATTCAGTAGTGCATCCAGGGGAGGGATAAGGGAGAAAATGACAAGAAGCATTTGTGTCAGACATTATGACACAAATATGTAATGGTGGCATTTATATGACTGACTTCATCTTGCATTTGTTTTCATCTTAGAATTATTGCAATTTGTTGTGACTGCCACTAAATATATTTCTATAGCTCTTATTTCCTATCAGGACTTCTCAGTGGGGGACTCCCAAATTTCAAAGTAGCAAGAATATCCAAGAATGTTAATTGCTTTCAGGCCTGGTTTCTGAGCGTCCTTGAAGCATCTGGTGGGCCATGTGGAAAAGGAGACTGCTTGACAAAATTGCAGGCATCTGTGCTGCCTTCTCTCCCTTCCATTTCGGCCCCCTTCCCCCCCCCCCCCAGCCAGCANTTCGGCCCCCTTCCCCCCCCCCAACAGCCAGCACAGCAGAGTTGCCAATAAAGCAGCAACCTTGACACAGGTGTGGGAGGAGATAAGAAGTTTGGGCTCTGCAACCACCAGCAAACAGAAGTGCAGAGGCAACTGGACTGAAATGAACAGCTATTGAAGTTGAATAAATAAATAAATGCTGTCCATTAATAAAGGAAAAAAGGTAGAAGAAAGAAAGAGGGAGAGAGAATGAGAATAGGCTCTGTAAGAAGGAAATATTGATGTATTTCAGGGTTGTGAAACTGGCAGCCCATGGGCCAGACAGAGGTGGTATTCAGCAGGTTCTGACCAGTTCTGGAGAACTGGTAGTTGAAATTTTGAGTAGTTTGGAGAACCGGCAAATGCCACCTCTGACTGGAGATTTTACAGTATCCTTCCCCTGCCATGCCCACCAAGCTACACCCACAGAACCGGTAGTAAAAAATTTGAATCCCACCACTGGGCCAGATGTGTCATGCCCAGACCATGGTCACTGCAGCTCTGCAAAGAAAAAAATATCACGATACGTTATGTGATGGTAAAGTGATGCAAAGAGTTTGATACCTGTAGCATAGAGCATGGTAAGAGTATAGAGGAAATTTTGTAATAGTAATTGAATAGTAATAGTATATAGTAATTGTCACAGTAATAGCAATTATCACTGTAATACTATAGAAATAGAACAAATATGGGATAAAGATAATAGGAAACATTTGCATTTACATTTGTTAGTTTCAGGCACCACATTCTATACCTTTGTCTTGCAAAATAAAAAGTCTGCTGGTATCTTACAGAGAGAGAGAAAGAAAGAAAGAAACCAGCTGGTCCAGGGTCTTGTGCTTCTGTGACTCTCTTGTGTCTGGGTCAATTTAATTGGACATGGTTAAAAAACAAAACCCATGAAATTAAATCAAAGCTCTTCTTCTTTCTCATTCCCCCAGTCCAGCACCATCTAAAATGCTTGGCTGATTCCAGTCATCCTGAAAAGAGATCAGGACAACAGGTTGAGGAAGGTTGATTTAAAGAAACATGCTACTATCCTTTGAGCCAACCCTGCACAGGCAAAAGTAAAGTACTCTCTAAACTTTTAAAATGTAACCAGCTCCAAATTGCCTTGACTTTGAGTTGGTTGCCCATGCATTCTTTACATGAAGATTAGATTGCTTTCTTCCAGGCACACAGTGCTGATCTTGCATAATCTTCTACCTGTGCAGCAGTTCCTGCTAGCTTCTTAGAATGGAGGGCACCTCGCCAGTCTGAAAGTCATTTGACGCTTAAATGACTGCCTGCCTCAAAGGCCACCTCCAAGAGTAAACATTGTTGTGCCTCCCTCCCTTTTTTTCCTTTTCGAAATGCATAACTATTACTCAATGGAACTCTCTGCCTTCCATCCTCATCTTCAATTGTTGTTTGATTGGGGAAATTTAATCGCTGCATCAAAGTATCCTTATTCTATGTAGCTCCTTGAGAGCAATAATATGCATGTGACATCTCATCAATTTTCAAGGCTATATATAGCTTGAGTTCTGCAGCAGTGCTGTTCATCTCAGTGGCTACAGTCTGCCAATTTCATTTGTCCCTTCACCAGGAAAGCCTAGCTAAGCAATACCCCCACTCTTTAATAGCCAACTGAGAGCTTTCCCATTTATGGTTTCTAGGGCCAGACTCTTGAACCTGTGCCCTACAGACTTCTTTCAGAGCAACCTAGATTAAAATAGATAAGCATAGCTCTGAAATATTTGCCTTTAGAATATTAATATTAACACTGATATTAATAAAGGTTAGCAATAGCACTTAGATTTATATACCACTTTATGGTGATTTATAGCCCTCTCAAAATGGTTTACAGAGTCAGCATATTGCCACCAACAATTTGGGTACTCATTTTATCCACCTTGAAAGGATGGAAGGCTGAGTCAACCTTGAGCCGGGTGGGACTTGAACTGCCAAAGTGTAGGCAGCTGGCTGCAGCAGAAGTACTTGCAGTACTGTACTCTAACCACTGTGCCACAGAGGCTCCTGTTAATTAATATAGGGATTATAACAAGTACTCTTCTTTCAAATGAGAAATCTCTATGAAAGCAATTAGGAAGTATTTGTATGTTAAATGGAAAATATTCTCTCTTATAAAGCTGAGGCTGTCTATGGCTGCTGATTGTTTAAAATTACTATGTTTCTTATACATGTGAGAATCAGATCTCAGATAGGCAGTGGGCCACATTTGACCATCCAGGTTATTTTCCATGGTCGGCAGTGGTGCTTAGGAGTGTACCATGTTTCAGTCATACTGCAAGAGGGTCTGCCAGGGCTGGATCAGTGTTGATTAATCTTGGCTAGGCTGGGAGGAGGTCTGCCTACCTGGACATAGATGCTGGTCTTAGCATCAATGTTTTCTTGCAACTGAGATGAGGGCCTATTGCAGTTTTCCTGCCCCTGAAGCAGGATATAGTACAGCCAAGACCTGATAATGGTGATGGAGCTTCAGCAAGATTGGATGAGGGGTGGGTTGCACAGTTGTTAAATCTAATACATCTGATGAGAGAAGCTCTTCTAAAGATATGGGGTTGCTGGGGTAGGGCAGGGAGTGTGATGTCATTTGTGGCTGTGTTTCACAATTGAAGATTTCTATCTGATAAAAAAAAAGCTGTCCATTTTCAGCACCTTTCTGACTGGCAAGTCTTTTGTATTTGTGAATCTTTTGTATTAGTTCTCTTGAATAATTTGTTTAGCTTTTTGGGGCAGTGAATTACTAGTCTAGTCCAGTGTGTCCCAACTTCAGCAACTTTAAGATGTGCGTACTTTACAACTTTGCTGGCTATGGAATTATGGGAGTTGGTTTACCTACCTAGAAATAGAATCACATCCTCCTCCCCCCACCTCTTAAACTTGCTGAAGTTGAAAAATATTGCTCTTGCCTTCCATGGCACTTATATGGTTGTGGCATTTCACTCTCCTGATTTAGAATGGAAGGTGATATTGTTCCAGATCAGTTTCCTTAGGGGACTGGCTCCTCCAGGAGGAATCTACTCTTTGATCAGCTCAGGATGGGATGCTTTGGGTTTCTTCTCTTAGAATATTGGGTAGAGAAGACCAGAAAAAATGGCAGTCTTCTCATTAAACCCAGTAGTTGTAGGATCCCCATGTTCTGATCATTTTGTAAAGTTATGGAGATCCTTGTAGAATGGTCCTTTTTAAAAGTTCAGGCTATTTTAATAATAATTTTATTTATGCTGCTCTTTTTATTATTTTAGGTTAATTTACTGTAAATGGATGCTATGCCAATTCACAAAAGGGCTGCTATGTTGGGCATGGCTAGTCACAAAACATAGTCAGTAAGGCATGAACTACCTTCAGGATGCTTTGTATTATTCCCATAGTACATATTTGAGTTCATGAGGCTAGAGAGCAAGCTATTGTACAAAATCTTAAATTTTACATGCTAGCAAAATAATGGTTAGGAACATCCAATGAACATAGGAAACCCACATGGGAAGGAAGATGGCAGATGTTCAAGATGATTTAAAAAGGCAGAGGAACAATATACATTATTGCTAATCGCTGGATAACTGAAAAAGCCCAAAGATACCAAATTAAACCAATATGTGCCTAACTGATTATAAAAAAAGCCCTAGATTGTAGGGCTATCGCATATTTCTAGAAGAATCATATCAAACTTATACAATGGACAGCCCAGATAGAACAAGATGAAATAGCTTGGATCCAGGCTGGTAAAGGAGCAAGACAAGACTGTGTACTGTTTCCTTATTTTATTTAGCCTTTATGCTGAATATATACAAAGGAAATCTGGATTGGAAGAACAGGAACAATGTTTTAGCACTGGAGAAAGAAGCATCAATATCTGTACTTTGCTGATGACACTGTTCTGATATCCATAAATTCAAATTTTCTGCAACTCTAGTAATAAAAGTCAAGGAGTATAGTGAAAAAATGGGACTCTGATTAAATATAAAGAAAACCAAACAAATGACACAGAAAAAACAACAAGCCATAATGAAGATATTTAAATGGTGGATAGATTCTGTCTTTTAAGTATTGATTATTAATAGTAAAGGAACCAGAAGTCCAGAAATATGCCACAAACTAGCACTCGGTAGGGAAGTGGTGTAGATTTTGGAAAAGATATTAGATGTGTCTGTACCTATAGTGACCAGAACAGTGCATGTCATGATTTTCTCCGTGACATTCTATGGAATGAAAATTACTCTGAGAAGCAAGATAAAAAGAGCATTGACACATATGATACATTTGTGTTGGAGAAGAGTCCTGTGAATAAATTGGATAGCCAAGTAAACAACACATGAATAATAGAAATATTTAATTCAGAGTTGTCACTTAATGCAGAAATAACTAGACTTAAATTACCATGTTTTGGAGATGCCTGATGAAGATTTAACTTTCTTGAATAATATATCATGCTGGGAAAGGTGGAATTAAGAAGAAAATTACGAGCAGCAAAATGGATGGACTTGATCTCAATGGTGACTGCTGCAATATTAGAAGATATGAAGGTCCAGGTCAGAGATAATTCATCTTGGAAAAGTTCTTCATGTTCACCAAAAGTTTGTTTATTTATTTATAAGATTTGTATGCCTTTGTATCTTAAAGCACAATTATGGATGGCTCGTAACAACAACAATAACCAGAAACCAATCAAAACCAAACCCTGACAGCTTAGTTATCTTCCTAAGATGCATCCAACAGAGCCACCTACAGGCTCCCAGTTTATCCTATCTTCACATTTGGCGAAAGAGATGGCCCTTTATAGCCTTTTAGAAGTCTAAAAAGTGTGTGGGTTTGCCAGAATCCAAGGATAGAGAATATTCCACAGGATAGAGACTATCGTGGAAAAGGTTGTGCAAGCGACTTGGAGCATACCTACTCTTGACAGGATAGACAAATATACTTAGGGAGATGTAGTTCTGCAAACGACCTGAGCCTATGAATGTAGGTGTTCTGTNTAGGGCTTTAAAGATGATAACTAGCACCTTGAATTGCACCCAGCAATTCAAAGCTAGTAAAGCTGACAAAAGAGCAATGTAATATGGGCTAATTGAGAGGCACACAACATTGTGCACTGCCATATCCTGGACTAGCTTAACTTCCTGGTAGTCTCCAATGGCAGCTTCACATAGAGCTGATGTGATAATCCGATTGGGAAGTGACTAGCACATGCAACTGGTGCACAAGACGAGTCTGTGGAAAGAGCTGTTCCCAGACACAGCTGCTACTTGCTCGAACAGAAGCCGTGAGTCCAGAAGGGGACCCCCAAGTTATGCATTGACTTTGAGAAAGTGCAACCCTGTCAAGAATCAAAGAGGACACATTACTATTTTGATGGCAAATAATGATATTAGAGGCCATGCTTTTTTTTCAGCATGCCAACTTCCTATTTAACTTCCTTATAATTAAGCCGGCTGGAGGGGGGACAGATGAGGCAGAAAGCCTATTGGCCATGGTGTTCTGAATGTATAGTTACTATATTACTTATTCTTGTTCTAAACAGTAGTAACATTTGTTGTAAAACCTGCCTGATTTTTTTATGGTATTATGTCATTGATTCTACTAAGAAGTAGGCAATGGACTAAATACATGGAACATGGACATTTTCACGAGAAAAGTAACCCTTCTCAATATACATAAGCTCGCCCCCCTCCCCAATTAACAATATCATTGCTTTTTCCTGCTCTGGGTTGTGATCCTGCCCTTTGACTTCCAAAACTTATGACACCATTCTCAGCTTCCATTTTACAATGACTTGCATATCTTGAAAAAAATCCTCCAAAATAATGCAAAAAAGAAAAAAAATATTATCCTTGCAGGCTAAAACCAGAAGAATAAACATGGGTATACAGAGAGGAGTAATATACTAATTCATTTTGACATGTACATAATTTAATTTTTTTAAAATTAATTTTTATCCCAGATTCAGTTTTTATAAATAACGCAAGGTGACAAACTTACTTAATACCTAATTTTCCCCACAGCAACCATGCAAGGTGAGTTGGACTGAGTGGAGAGAGTAACTGGCCCAAAGTCATCCAGTCAGGTTTCACGCCTAAAATGGGATTAGAATCATACAATCTCCTGGTTTCTTGCCTAATGCCTAGATCAAACTGGCTATTTGTATATTAGTGTGTGTGTCTGTGTGTGTGTCTCTCTGTGTGTGGGGATTAGTATATATACATACATATATACATACATACATACATACATACATACATACATATATACATACATACATACATATTCTAATCCCCATTATTTATAGACAGCTAATACTAGATAGTAACTTCAGCTGCATGATAAGTTTTGAGTCTATTTTCCACCCCCGCCCCCACCCTTCCTGTTCTGCATGTCAAAAGCAGCTTCATGTCAATCAGTCCATGTGGTTTGTGTCATGCAAATTACTATTCATTAGGGACCAAGTCAATACCATTAAACAATTACCACTAGTGACCTGACCAGATTTGGCTTCATTTCTCAAGGGACAGAAGGCCAATTAATCCAGAGCATCACTATTAGAACATATGTTGCTTTAAAAAACAACCACACCAAAAAAACAAGACTCATAATGGAGCAATTCAGGGGGAGGTTAAAGGATGAAATAAATTACAGCTTTGTGTAGGTAAATATAGCTTACATATGACAAGAGAAAGGAGGATAAAACTGTGGGATGGGAATAAGCTGAGAGAAGACTGGAAATAAGCCTTAACTGAATCTGAAGTCTGCTTTATATCATTCTCAGATAAAATGTTGGAAGCCACCAGAACACTGAGGTAGTTTAGTAAACGGAGCACTGGATTTGGGATGGATTAATGTAACATAACCATAAGTCTCTGCAAGTTGAAGATGAGTAGGTTAGAACTCTTCTTGGGCCAGCTCCAAGAAACTGTCTTCACTACAGCAAAACATATTATAGAGGTTTTGTCACATGGAGGGAAAGAGGGGAGTTAATAATTTAAAGGGTTAGGGAATTTTTAATACTGCAATACTTGGTCGTGTCAAGGTCACACAATGTTATAATATTGGTATCAAGTATCACCTGTATGATTAGTATCCAATTTATAATCTCTGAAGTCAGTGTCTGTAGTGAGTGTATACATTTGAGGACAAATGGTTCCTAAAAGTGCCTACAGTATTCAATTCACAATCTCAACTTGCTTTTAAATAAATATCGATAGTTTTTAATAGGAATTTCACGTATGTCATTCAGGGATTGGTGAATTTATGTTACCAGTGGTAAGAGTTGAATTTGGCAGGACATTCCTTGCACATATCTTTTCCTACCCTCACACTAACCCTTTTAATCTTTACCACATTTCCCCAACATGACACCCATCAGAAATATTGAAACTGTTCATCTCGGTGCCCTTCCTCGGTTGCATCTAACTACAGTATGAACAAGCTCTAGCTACCTTTATTCTGCCATATTGTCATTACTTTCATCTTTTCCTCCGCTCTTGATGGAGATAGGCTTATGGCATCTTTAGCTATTCAGTTTTAAAGTTTTCTCTTGAAGATACAGTTTTGAAGTAGAGCTTTCTTTCTAAGATAACAGCATGCAGTGACATTTTAAAGATGAAGACAATCAGTTGTATTTTGCTACTCATGTTGATGGATGGTACAACCAAGTGACCCATAAGGTGTCAGATGAACTCCAGATCTATTGGTCAGTTTGGGCTGATGTATGCATGCCCTGAGTACAATGGTGCACTCTTGTCCAAACTCATTCGTTTCCCCTTTGCTGGAGAAAGAGGAAATAGCAGAATCTAGCTACCAGCTTGTTTGAAACATGCAACTCCCTGTAATCTAAACAGCTGATTATTTGAGGTGAGAAACCTGCAGAATAAAGGACAAGCCAACACGTACAGTAAAATAAACTAGCTGACAGCTACTGGGTGTGGACAGTGGGTGCGGCTATTCAATTGTCTCTGCTACTATTGTACCATTGGCACAAATATAAGGAAAAAAAATCTATAAATCAAATACTAATGTAAACTGAATATACTTTAGATGAATACATTCCACAATCAACATGATTTTCATGTATTTGGGCAAAATGATTTGCCTAATTCATTAAAAAGTGATTAAAAAAGAATTTAAAAAGAGATTACAGAACATCAAATAGAATTTAAACCTGAAATATTTTTATTGGGAATAATTTAAACAAATCCAATACATTGTATTACACATAATAATAGGATAGTTTTTAAACAGGACTGGAAAACAGAAAAGATACCATCCAAAGAGAAGTTGATACAAAAAATATTGGACTGTGCTGAGATGGATAAACTTACAGCGGAATTAAAAGACAAGGACAAATCAGAATATTATGCGGTTTGGGATAGATGGTATAAATGGGTAGAACACAGAAATAAGAATTAATGTATAGGAATAAATGTAAATATATATATATTATTGATGATACAATATTGTTAACAATGTAAATAAAAATGTGCATTTTTAAAAAAAAAATAATTTTTAAAAATTGATTAAAAAAGAAAAGTTTACAGACTAATAGAAGAAAAAAACTATTGCACACCACAAGAAGCTGTAGCTAGAGTTGAAATACTTGAGGGATATCAAGTCTACTGAACAGATAGGATAAGAAACTCAGTCATCTAGTGTTTGTACTAATCTTGGCTACTCTACAGTTTTTGGGTTGTCTCAGTAGGTTTCTGTGGTCCAAGCAGAATGCTAAGAGTGATATGAGACAGGATAGTGCTCTTCTATAGGAATAGAAGTTAAGAGGATTCGTACTTAATGTTAATTCCACATGGTGATTATCCCCATGTGTGTGTGTACTGCACCAGGATAACAATACATCTCAATACACAGCAGAAACTTATTAACACAACATGGCTAAATAAAGTTTACATGTTAAGCCTTCTTCTTCTTTCCTTTTCACACCAGTGGAAATTTGGTCATTCTTTTCCTGGCTTGAGATTGGGAAACATTTGCTCAATACGAACAAATGAACAAACTCAATACGAATAATGTTTAGCCTGAAAATTGCTAGTTCCTACTTCACCGATTTTAGCTCTTAGATATAGGCAGTTTTACTCAGCCATTGCTGACTGAGTGGATCAGCAAACAACAACCCTCCACAGTGAAACACATTGTTGCAGATCAGTCATGTATGTATTGTGTTAATGGAGAATACTGTTCCATATATATAGCCAAATCAGGTCTGTCTACATATTAGTGGAAGAAATCTTGTGGCTATCATTTACAGAAATTTAAAAAAAAATCCAGTAGGATAAATATCAGGGGGAAAAGACTGGATTATATTCAGATATGAGGAGAATGGAAAATCTGGGAAAGAAGAATAGAATGGAATCATTGCAAGCTGCAACATTTCACTGCAGTTCCCTCTTGTCCTTGGGTTTTTTTAATGATTGATAGTAGCTCTAGGCTCAGAGGCAAAATCAAATGCAAGGCAGAACAATCACAAAAAACAGAAAAGGACTGCTGACTTCATGACATACACTTAATCAATTTCCCAGTATTATCTAATGAAAATAAAATGCTGAATTAAGCATAACTTTGATTTCATCAAATAAAGCCTTTCTAAATAGTTTTACAGTGTGCAGTGTTTCCTTATGCCAACATTTAAAAACAGCTTTGATTTCTAGGACAGAGTTATGTGCTGTATTAGCTGCTGATTGAAACTGAGACTTTCTTTATCCCAGCAGCAAAATGCTATAAGGCACTATTTGATGATGGCCTATCTCAGAGCAGAACCACAATATTTATGCTTTGGAATGAACAGCTGATGAATCATTGATCTGAAACACATGGAAGCAGAAATTAGCCAATGGGAATTTGCCACCGTGAAAGAGCTGGAAATATTTACTACTGGCATTTACAAAAAAAAATAAGAAAATTATAACACTCCTTCTTTTGCAGTTTGAAATCAGGTAATCAAGTATTTTATATCAAAGGATAAGGGCTATTATAAAACCAATCAAAATAGATTGCCTGGAGAAAATTTTTTCAAACTCATGGTCCACAGAAAGATAATTATATTTGGTTTTGGGAGAACATAAAGAAACCAGAACATTAGAACACAATGAATAGAATTTTCACATAAAGTATTCCCCTTGGTAATATAGAATAGGTTACACTGAGGGGTCCAATTACCCAAAAGATAGGGTGGCTGCTTGTAAATATAGCTGGTCTCTTGCATTATTAACAATTGCATTTTCTTCTACACAATTCTTTAAAATGCCAGAATCTCATCCTCTAACCAATATCTCTCCACCTAACCAGCAAATTTTATAGTTGAATGTGCAATAGAAACTTCATCTTCTTAGTTTGACACTGTAAGATAACTACTGAAACATACTGATTCTTGTGGGATGAAAAATCAAAATATGTCAATTGGAAAATCATTCAAGAGGAGTGGCTCACTATCCATCAGATTAAAGACTCCTCATTTGAAAGCCCATTTGATCATATGCATAAAATGGTAGAATAAAAGTTTTGGAAGTAATTCTGGAAATAAAATAAGGAAATAATTGTGAGAAACATAGGGGAGCCTTATATTATCCATATTATGTCTCCTGAAGATCAGACAATTTATCCCTTCAGCTCTGTTCTTTATTCTTCGGTTGATGAAAGCTTTTAAGGATCTCTCATCGATTCAGTGTTTAACTGGGGATGCCAGAAACTGAAAAGCACTGAAAAGAAGGGTCTCTATGGCTGCTTCCCTTTGCACCTAGCCACAATACAAACATGGCCTAACAATATATTTTTATCTGCCTTGCCCCCATGACTTTTATTTCTTCATTGACTCAGAGGTAAGACTGGTTCAAATCATCTTTAGCTGTACCAATATTATTGGCATTTCCCTCTTTATCCCAGCATCATCCATGGACAGCCTCAGTAAAGTCAGATTATTGGTAGCAGAAGTAATAGAAGTAAGATAGGGCTAAAGACAGGAACTGTTGTGCAGCAGTTTTCTCTCTTGAATTTCTTTTCTTTTTTAAAAAACAAGTTTTATTTCAGTTTTCTATATTTTAAAAACAACTCTTTTTAGTGAACAGCGTGATTCCAGATTTCCACATTTACAGATATGTCCATGGTTACATATTCATCTTTTACATTCAACTTCCTATCTTATCAATACTTTTACATATTTTCTATTTATTATATTATTTAAAATGCTTTCCTCTTATTTAAATCACAAATAATTCTCATATCTTCACAATTATTATACTTTAGTACCTTTATCTGTCATATTTTCAATTTCATTGCATATTCTTATTCCATCTTTTCATAGATGTCTTTGCTATTAACCTTGTTTTAAAGGAAGGAATTGGACTGATTAGCATTTCATAGCACACATCCCCTTTTTGCTCTCAGCAGGACTTGCCTTGACTCCAATGGTACTCCAACTATTATTCTCTCTGACTTTTCAGTTTCCATTAAAAATAACACACCTCTCTCATTGTGTGATGAAAATATGAGGAAAAATGCTCAGGCAAGCTGCGGAATAGGTTGCCCTGTTAATGCAGAATGAGGATTGAAGGGTTGGACTAGGGAGAGCTATTTCTCCTTAGAGAAATCAGTAACTATGGGCCAGTTACTCTCTCTCAGCTTATCCTTGTTTGTATAGGAATTGTGGGTATAAAAATAGAGAAAGAGACTTTTATATTAGTTGTCTTGAGCTTAAAAAAGGTGATATCGCCATATAACCTCCCCCCTCCCCGATATATAACCATTTCATCTTTAATCGTTTCATGAAAGAAGGTATGAAACAATCTTCTCCCTGCAGGAGAAAATAGTACCAGTTGCATCGGCCCAGACAGTTGGATGCAAACTTTTGTTCTTTTTTAAATAAACTTGTAAAATACATAAATCATTCTTCATAAATCATGTCTAATAAAGATCAGATTTATTTATTTTGTGAGTAAAATGTTATTGGATATATTCTTCAATATTCTAAATCTGTTGTATTTATGTTCTGTATTTTCTGTAAACCATTTTCTTACCAACAGTCTAAAACTTATTAGTCCGCATCTGGACATTCTTTTAGGAAACATTTGGTTATTTACAGTATAAAGTTTATATTTGTGAACATAGTTGGCATTCTGGCTGTTCTGCGATGTTTAGCAGTTTTTTTAATCTCCTCACTTTACTGCATTTCTGGTTATGGCTTTATCATTAATTTTATGGCAATGGACTTTACCTAAAGGTTGAGGTGTTTTCAGATGCTATCTGTTTTATTCGGAAAACACACGAGGAAGACCGGGTTCCAACAACAAAAGGCTTTATTCAAACAGTAGTCAGAATAGG
>BHFT01036919.1:0-84595 GCA_004320025.1 Laticauda laticaudata
TTTTGCTCATCCGCTGTGTCCTTTATGCATACGTTTTGCGTCCGTCGGCCAGTGGGACTGGGCCTTTAGGCTGAAACGAAACAAAGAGGGCCTCTGTCTTTCGAAGGGGTGCTGTGCATTCTAAATATATGCGTAGGGCCAGTCTTACATCAAGACTATGCCACTGGTGTTCAAGTCCATGAGATGGAGCTGGACAAAAAATTGGGAGCACCAATTCCTGTGCTCTTGGAATGCTGAATTAATTTTTAGGGTAAAGGTTGGGTCCGATCTGAGGACCACTTTGTCTGAATGAAATATACAACGATCCTTTCTTACGATTTTCTAATACTATCCTGCCTGTCTGGGGAAAGGAAGACCTTGCCTTCTATGATATTGATAATGGCTCTTAGGTGAATTAATCTAGTCGAGGGAGATAGGTGACTCTTTGCCCAATTTATAGAGAACCCATGCAATTCGGAGATTCTCCTTGCTGATGTTATCACAATTAAGAAGACCACTTTATGTGTCAGAAAGTGGAGACTCGTGGTCCTCAGGGGTTCAAAAGGATCTTTAGTAAGTGCGGTTAACACCCTGTTCAGGTCCCAAGTTGGATAACGATGCACTATAGGAGGTTGCAAATTGGTGGCGCCACAAATAAAACTGTGGACATGCGGGTGATGAGAAATGGGGCGAAGGTCACCCCAAGAGATAACTGAAGCGAGGGCCGCTACTTATCTCCGTAAGGTGTTTGGAGATAGACCCTTGTCTAGGCCCTCCTGTAAGAAGTCTAACAGTTGTGCTACCGATGAAGAGGTGGGATCAACCTGAGATCTAACATACCAGTGGCAGAAGATGGACCAGGTGGCATTATATATTCGATTTGTTGAGGAGCATCTAGCCACTTGTATGGTGTCAGTGACCTTGTTGGAAATTTCCTCGCTTCTCAGATGTCTCCGCACAATCTCTATATGGCTAGGCAGAGCCATTGTGGGTCGGGGTGGTGAACTGGACCTTGAGAGTGCGGGACTATCGACAGTGGGATTCTCCATGGGTCTTTCATCGACAGATCCCTCAGGTCCGCGAACCATGTTCGTCTGGGCCAGTAGGGAGCCACCAACAACATTTCTGCCCTCTCCTCCAGAAGCTTCTGGATTAACTTGGGTATTACCGGGAGAGGAGAAAATGCGTATAGCAGACCTGGTGGCCAACGGCAGTGGAGAGCATTGACATCTTCCACCTCTTGTGATGAGATGAATCGCGGTAGTTGTGAATTGAGGGGGGAGGCAAACAGGTTGATAACCAGTTGGCCAAACCTCTGGACTGCTTCCTGAAAGATAGTTGGGTGCAGGCACCATTCTGACTGATCGACCGTGGCCCTTCTGAGCCAGTCTGCCTGGACCTTTGACAATCCCGATATGTGCTCCGCTTTGAGGGAGAGCAAATTGTTTTTGGCCCAGAGGAGCAATCTCTCCACCTCTCTCATCAGTTGCCTGGAATGGGTTTGCTTGTATATATGGGCCTTTGTTGTGATGTTGTCGGTCAGAACAAGGACGTGTTTGGACTGAAATAGCAGAAGAAACCTGCAGAGAACTAGGTGGACCGCTCTCAGCCTCAACCAGTTGATGTTGTACGATTGCTCTGGAATGGTCCAATGTCCTTGAGCCATATAGGAATGGTAGTGAGCTCCCCATCCAAACAGGCTGGTATCTGTCGTGAGTGTTGATCTGTGTGGATCCTTGCAAAGACAACCCCTGTTGATTGTGGGCACTGTCCACCAGTGAAGTCATCTCAGAATGTTTGACAGTACTGTGACTCGAATCTTGGAACTATCTCTCCCGAATTCGTTGGTACAGCAGCAGGAACCATTGTAGAGTTCTGGCATGAAATCAGGCCCAAGGGACAATAGAGATGCAGATCATTTTCCCTAATAATTGAGATAGGAGGACTAGGGGTACCTTTTAAGGGTTCTGATCTCCTGGGACAATTTTCTGATACTTTCCTGCCTGTCTGGGGGAAGGAAGACCTTGCCTTCTTTGGTGTTGATAATGGCCCCTAGGTGAATTAATCTAGTCGAGGGAGATAGGTGACTCTTCACCCAATTTATAGAGAACCCATGCTGTTGAAGGGTTCTTATAGTAATTTGAGTATCCATATTGGCCTGTTGAATGGATGATGACAGGAGTAAAATGTCATCCAGATAACATTGCAGTCAGATGGGCCTATCTCTGAGGAAAGCGGCCAGGGCTGCTAGAACCTTGGTAAAGGTCCTAGGAGCAGATGCTAAGCCAAAAGGAAGGGCGACATACTCATAGTGTAGATTATTATAGCAAAACCTGAGAAATTTTTTGTGTGAAGGTCTAATTGGGATGTGTAAATATGCCCCTGTGAGCTCTATAAATGTAAGTACATCGTCCTGTCTGATGCTAAGCAGAATGGATTGTTGGGTGATCATTTTAAATTTATGATAGACTAGGGATCGGTTAAGGCATTTTCAGTCTAAAATTGCCCTCCATCCCCCTGAACTTTTAGTGACCACAAAAAGATGCAAATAAAATCCCTTACCTTGTTGGTCCAGTGGGGCAGGTTGAATGGCCCGGATCTCCAGTAGGTGGGTGATAGCTGCCTGCAAAAGAGATCTTTTCCCGGGGTCCCTAGAGAGTGGGTATCTTATAAAAAAATTCAGGGGGTGGTGGTGGTGGATTGAGATTCCAGAGCCAAGCCAAATTGAATGATGTCCCAAGTGTCAGATGTAGAGGAATCCCATTGATTGGCAAATAATCTTATGCGGCCTCCAATGGATACTTCCTCATAGTTCCTATTGGGGGTGGCGGAAAGCCCTGTTTCCTGCTCCACAGAACTGCTCTTGGCTTGTCCTCCCCTTCTGTTCCTGTCGCCAAAGTTGGATCTGTCCGACTGCTGCCCTTGTCTGTCTCCTGGTGCCCTCTGATATCTTGAATAATAGGATCCCTGATAGATGGGACAAAAGGGACCTCTCTGAAATGGCTGGGGAGTCCTCGATTCTGATTTTTGAAAAAGAGAGGGGAGGATTTTTTCCTTGTTCCTAGTTTCTATGAGGAGTGGATTGAGGGCACTGCCAAACAACTTCTCCCCCGAGATGGGTGCTGAGGCAAGCTTCCACTTGTGTTTAGTGTCAGCTTGCCAATGCCTGAGCCACAATAATCTTCTTTCTGAGACCTGTGATGCAATAGCCCTTCAAGAAAATTTTATGGCATTGAAAGTTGCATCCGCAGAAAATTCTGCTGCAGCAATCAATTTGGCAATGTCCTGGTGCGCTCGGATATTGGAAGCTGGTATGATATCTCTCAGGTGTTGAAGCCATCTAAGGGAGGACCTTGTAAAAAAAGACATGGCCGTAGCCGCTCTTATGGCCCACGCATCTGAGATGTGTGCTCTACGAAGAGCCAATTCTGCTCTTTTTTCCTCAGGTTTGAGAGCCTCCTCCGCCTCACTTGGAATAATGGAGGAGGATGCCAGGGCCACTATCCGGTCATCTACTTGAGAGAATTTGAAAAGTCAGATGCCAGGTTATAAAATTTCTTATCGTATCCTGTTGGGGCGGGGTATGTTGCTGAAAAAGCCCATTGCTTCTGGACTAGGTCAGAAAACATATGAGGGACTGGAATTATATCTGCTTCATTAACAGGTTGAGAGAAGATTAAATCCCCTGACTCATCCTGAGGCCCTGCTGGTTGTGAGGAGGGGTCGATTTATCAAGGCGCACGGTGTCCTTAGCCTTGAATAATAGGGATTTAAATAATTGCTGGCGGAAAAGCTCCGTGAATACAGGTTGATCAGGAGTGAGGACCTCATCATCCAACATGACTCTTTCCAATGGGTCTGCCTCTGATAACCCCTGGTCCATGTTCTGAATTAACCCCTCTTCCTGTTTCATCCAGTCACCTTGGTCCCCCAGCTCCTGCAGACCCTGTGGGGGCATGTCTGGAAGGCTAGATAATTCCCCTTTAGTACCTGAGGCTAATGTTGATCCAACACACATAGAGACCACTCCCAGAGGGACCCGCAGTCCAAGGCTGCAGAATCTCGCCTGGCCCAAAGAGATTGTTGTGCGCCTGCCGCAATGCCCTTTTGTATTGCCAGCTCTATCCATGCCCTTGTTCCAGTGGGAATTTCCTCAGGGAGGTCCTCTTCCTGATGAAGGCCAGCCACTTTGGGGGTAAATGTTGCCTCCGGGCCCCTACATGGAACTGGTGCAGTCGTTGGGATCTGATGAGGAGCCTGTCTGGTGATGCTACGCCTGGATTGAATGGACAAATCCAGGGGAGGAGGCAGGGGGCTTGGAGTCTCAACAGGACTGGGCGGCCTCTGGACTGATGTGGCCTGTTCCATTTCTCTGGTACACTTCCTCGTTTGTCCTATGGCCTGATGGCGTATGGGAAGAACTCAGAAGCGTTAATATCCCCACCATGGAAGGTGTTCTGTGGGGGAAAAACCTCAGCCACTCTCAGCTGATACGAGGAGCGCTCGATGTTCGGAGCACGCCAGAGTGATTGGAAGATAAGTCCTTTCGCGGTTTAGAGGCAGCCGCCTCAAATTACTCTTGGAGCACCATGATCGCTCTTGTGAGAAATTTTATGAGTCCTGATGTCCAGGTGTAAATAGGAACCATTGGCAGCTACAGGGGCTCCTTGATGTCATGAGGAGCCCTCCGAACTGAATCTGAATGACAAACCTGAATCGTTTGAATCTTTGTTGTTTTTAGCTTCTATTCCAGCCAAAGTGGAAACTGGGGATGCTAGGGAGGAGTCCCGTGGAGGAGGAGGAGCGTCCTAATAATTAAGCCCAGCCTGACTAGGAAGAGACTGAAGCACCTCCCAGTACTGGTTGCTCTGAACAGCTCATGGGAGAATATAGGTCTTCTTAATTAGTTTTTCATCAGAGTTCAACAGTGTCTTATCAAAGGGTGCTTGTCCTTTATAGATGCCATACTTTTTCATATCTAGATTGTATTTGCAATTGAGGCCACTGTGATAGTATAATGCCCTGGTCTTCAAGCTCTAGATTTTAATTTCCCTTCCATATTAAAGGTATCTTTATATGTCACAATTTTTTCAAACATCAGATTCAGGTATGTAAAGGCTTCCATCATTAAGAGCCATTCCGGGATTTTCAAATATGTCTTAGACGAGCTCAATACCTGTGCTTTGCAACGAAACGATGTGGTCGGGCTTAATTTTGGGAGAGGAAAATAAGGCAAAAAAATTCTGCCTCTGCCTACCAGCATCCATCAGTATTCATCTGGCTAGCGTCCTGTCAGTGTGTGAGAGGGTTGAGGGCTGTTTGGAAACTGAAACAGTATTTGCTGTGTGAGCAAGAAGGAGACAGCAAGGAGCCTGGGCGCAGCTGAGCTCAACTGTTCTGTACTAAAGCTGCTTGGTGCTGTGAAACTGAAACTGAAATTCCTCACCTCTGTTTGTGTTTTGCATTTGGAAGAGATTTCTTTTCAGGTGGGGAGGAGTAGTAGAACTCCTTAGCATCAGAGTGGGTTCATAATAATATGGGAAATGTTAATGTTCTGATAGTCGTTTTGAAAAATCCTTTCTCAGTGAGCACCTAGAAGCCAAGACAAATATACGTGCCAAATTTCAAGTTTGTAGGCTTTACGATTCTGGAGATTTTGTGATGATGCGTGAGTAGTACTTGGCTTTTATATACAGTATATAATTTTTATCCCCGCCCTACAGATAATAGTGAATTTCTTATCTAGTGATTTTGAAAGTATGTGAATTTTATTCTTCTCATACCATAAGAAGGTGTGCCATCCCAGAAGCCAGCTTGTTTCTCACTTTTCTGCTTGAGAATAGTAATAGCCTTGACAGACTTATATACTTCCCTTAGTGCTTTACAACCCTCTTGAAGGGGTTTAGAGAGTCAGCCTCTTGCCCCCAACAAACTGGATCCTCATTTCACTGACCTTGGAAGGATGGAAGGCTGAATCAGTCTTGAGCCACTGAGGATCAAACTCCAAACTGTGGGCAGACTGAGCCCGCAATGCTGAATTCTAACCACTGCACCACCACAGATCCTGGAGAATTGGCAAATTTCTCTGATGATACCCTGAGTTTCCCTTCCTGCCTTTAATTGTTTTAGATTTAGTTTGAATTTAAATGGGAGAGCCAGTTTGGTGTAGTAGTTAAGACATCAGGGTAGAAATAGAAGATTGGGCATGAAGCCAGTTGGGTGACCTATTTCTCTCAGCCTTAGGAAAGAGGCAATGGCAAACCACGTCTGAAAAATCTTGCCAAGGAAACTTGTGTACACAGGGAGTTCTCCAGGTAGTCTTTGGGAATCAGACACAATTGAAAAGAAAAAATAGGAAGTTGATAGGCTGCAAAACAGCAGTCTGCACCTGAACCTGGATATAAATGCTCTCCTTGGACCTTTTGATCCACAAGCCAAAAGAAGAAAATCCATCAGGCTGTTACTCCCCCTTGCCCAAATCTGTCAGCAGAGAATATGTGATGACCTGGGGTGTGGCAACGCTATCAGTTAATCAGTGGGAGTCCCTTTATTACCTACAACTTTGCCCCCAATGTCCTGGTTACCTTCTGGGCTGGATAAAAGCTCTCCCAGGAACAGCCTTTGGCTGCAGAGAATCCAAGTCCAAAACATGGTCAACAAAAACTGTAACTATAAGTTCAATCAAGGCCAAATGAGGTAATTAGTCCAGCAGGGCAGGAGCAAGAATTCCAGACATGAAAAATTCAACAGGGTTGGAAAGATGCCAGGAACACAGATAAGCAAAGTCAACACAAAATAAAGTCACGTTTGCTCCCAGCAGCTGCCGCACTCAGGCTGCATGTTTCTTAAACTTTCTTCCCAGGTGTGGCTAATGAAGGGAATCAGGGCCCTTTCCTCCTCTGTAAGCCATGCAATCCACATTGCTCTCTTCTCCATTCCTTCCAGTGTGACCTAGGATGAAGAGGGGCTGGGCCTGGGTCTTCTTCTGAATTCCCTCTCCCTTGTTCTACCTCCCTCCTGCTCTGCCCAACCAGACTTTGCCCTCCCCCAGTTTCCTCCACGCTCCCACTCCCTGTCAGCTGTTTGTCTTCCTCCTCCTCGGATTCAAACTTCAACAGGGACATGACAGAATATGGCCAGGCCATTTAAATGACACCCCCCTGCCCCGGGGTAAGGAGAGATTATCCATTATTTTTTTAAAGCTGAAAGCTACTTGTTGGGGAGTGGGCAATGCTCTTGGAGATTTCTTTTGAGACCCTCTCTTGAGAAGCAAAGAAGATGAGGAGAACGATCTCAGGAAGGTGTCCTGAAACTTTTCACCCTAGCAGGAAATGTGCTTTAGATGTCCTTTGAGTAAAACTGAATGATAGAACAAACTAGAACTCATATGTTTATTAATTTTATCCTGGCTTTTTGTTCAGTAGGTGGACTATCTAGCACTGTTTTTATTTTTAAAAAGATGGACTGAGAGATAGTGGCTTGCGTAGGTTACATTGTATTTGTATAATATTTATATTATAAATATACTAAAAAATAAATATATTCATGTAATATGTATGGGATGAGAGAGAACATTTGGCTCAAACTCATGCCAAGAGGTTCTGTGGTCCAGAAGGGACTTGAATGTCTGGAGATTCTCAGTCATCCAGGTCATGGTTATCTCAAAGGTGCTTTTTCAAAAGGCAACTGGACTTCCTTTGTTTTTCTGTGAGGACATTTTGCTTCTCACCCAAGAAGCTTCTTCACTTCTGACTGAACAAATGAAGAAGCTTCTTGGATGAGAAGTGAAATCTCTTCAAGGAAAAACAAAGGAAGTCCAGTTGCCTTTTGAAAAAAGCACCTTTGGACAAGATTTGAATCCAGATCTCCCCTCTTCCAGCACCTTCCTCACTACTCCCCGTTGGCTATTTGTCAAGCAAGTCTTCTGGGACATTTTTACTTCCAAGGAAGCTTCTGTGTCTCCACTAGTTGTATTTATGGTAAATTTCTCAACACCAGTGAGCAACCTAGGAATAGACTAAGCAGTTTGCCTTTCAGCAAATCCAGTAAAACTTTGTGACTAGCTTAAAGCCACTTCCGAGGAAATTTTGTGGTGCCCAAATTCCTGTTGGCTTACTGGCCTGGATAAATTGTCCGATCTGGTTCTAAAAGCAACAACTAAAAGAATTGGAAGGAAAACACAGCTAAGCATTTCAGTGATCCGAACGTACCAGCAAAGAAAATAACAGGGGGTGTTTTCCTAGAGAAGGTGGCAGTGGGTGAATGTGAACTCACCGGAGCTTCGGCTCTTCTCCTGGATGGGGAAGTGAAATGCCCTGAGTCATAGCTTCCATAGAACTGGTAGGAGCAAAGACAAAAAAATATTGGACAAAAAAACACACATAGCTAGAAAACATAAGAAAGCAACATAGAGACCTAAAGCCAGAAATATTTTTGTTGGGTATTCCACCAGAAAAATATAATAAAGGGAATACATATCTAATTTTACATGTGTTCACTGCAAGCTAGAATTATGTTTGTGCCACAATGGAAAAATGAAGAGATCCCTACAGATGAAAATGTTATTAAAAAAATTAGAATGTGAAGAAATGGATAGCCTAACCTTCAAAATTAAGGAGAAGGAAGATACTGAATACTATTTAACATGGGATTTATTTTATCAATGGCTAAATAGCGGAAGCAGAAGTTAGAAACTTAAAGGCATAAGGAAATGATTAACTATATTGAAGATTTAGATAAGTGAATATTATTAGTGTGTGATTATTATTAATGCTATGAATATTATTATTACTTTTGAAAAATAACTGTATTCAGAGAACACACTGTTTATATAGACATTGAATTTTTATGATATATATATTATAGCAATAGCCCTTAGACCTATATATCGTTTTAAAGTGCTTTACAGCCCTCTCTAAGCGGTTTACAGAGTGAGCATATTGCCCCCAACAAACTGGCTCCTCATTTTACCAACCTCGGAAGAATGGAAAGCTGAGTCAACTTTGAGTCTGGTGGGATTTGAACTGCCAAATAGAGTGCACACTGCACTCTAACCACTGCACCACAAATATATAAATAAATAAAAGAACTGGTAGGAGCATCAAGCTCTTTCGTCAAGAGCTCCCAGGTCCTGGCTGAGCAGTTTTTGCTTCCTTGGCTGAATGCTGTGCACTCTTGCTCTCCCAAATGGAGATGCGAGCTGAGTCTGTTGCTTGCAATCTTCTTTCTTGAAAGACATCTTCTGAAAAGCAGCTCCTTTCATGCACATGGTTCTCTCTCAGCTCTGTGGGTTGTGCTTTTTTTTAGAAATTGCTCTGGATATTTGAGACTGGATTGTTAGGCTAAGGTTACTTGGGGTAACCACTCTCCATTCTGTTTGTGCAAAGGAACGGAGTCCGTGTTAGACCAGGTAATTTATGGCAACTGGTAGCTTTAATGATCAAGAATTAATGGCAGTTTGATCAAGGGTGATGATAAGACAAGGAAGAGAATTTTCTCTTTTACCCTACTCTCCATTTATCTTCATTTTAGTGATAGCACAATATGGGAAAGAGCTGTGTAAAAAGGATCCTGTTCCTGAGATTGTTCGGTTGTGGTTATATTTGGTGGGTTGTTTTTTTTAATTCAAATTCCCAGCAAGGGGTCAAGACCATGTCATTATTGTTGTGTTTACACTGCGATGATAGTTGCTTAGAGAGATGGTTGTGGATGATGCAAATGGGAATTTGGGGTGCTCATTAGTACAGTTCCCCCCTCCCCCCAGCCTGATTGTAAACTCCTTTCCAATGGAAGTTGGAACTAGGGTGAGTAGGTAGGTTCTAGGGGGAAATAATTTTACTTGATCTTTCACAGAAGCTGGGAATTCCCACTATGTTTATTTCCTTCAAAAGCCTTTCTGAAGAATTCTCTTGAGCCAATCATGTCTGATTCTTGAAATTGCAATTTTAAGAAAGTAAAGACTGTTGAGTGAATCTTGACCTTTGCTGATCACATGAAATTAAAAAAAATCATTTTGTTTTGAACCCTCAAAGTGCTTGGATGACTCTAGGAAGCTAGGTAGCAGCTCTCAGCTGGATCTTGAAAAGTTAAGTGAGGTTTAGTCCAACAGGGTTCTCGACTTTGGACTGACTATTCATTTAATGACCTGCGCAAGTTACGATAGTGCTGAAAAAAGTCCAGTCCATGCATTTTACAACTGAGCTAACCACCAACCCGTGACCACATGACTGAAATTCAAACACTTAGCAAGTAACTTTCATATTCAGGTACTTCTTGACTTACAACCACAGCTGAGCCCAACATTTATGCTGTTCCATGAGTTTTACCCAATTTTACGACCTTTCTTGTCACAGTTGTTAAGGGAATCACTGCAGCTGATAAGTTAGTAACCCGGTTGTTAAGTGAATCTGGCTTCCCCCATTGACTTTCCTTGTTAGAAGGTTGCAAAAGGGACCCTGCAACTGTCATAACTATGAACCAGTTGCCAGGTGGCTGAATTTTAATCACGTGACCATGTGAAGAAATAAGGCACGAAAATCACATATAGAAAGTTATGCCAATGTTCCCACCCCCAGTAGTTCAAACTTATACACAGTCTGAGATGTATAATGTCATGTGGGGCATCCTCAAGTGGTGTTTCAGACATCTGGCTCGCCAGCATGGTTGACTTTGGCCTGGATAGATAAGAGGCTACAGCTGTGGAGTAAGCACGTAAGCATAGTCAAGAAAGTTTTCCCAAGTTTTACAGTTCACCATCACAAGCCTCCAGCACTCTTCCTCCCCCCCAGGTCCAATTAATCCCCCCCCCCCTTTCTATGCCAGTTTTGGAAAGACAAATAGAAGAAGGATTCTTGGAAGCTGACGCTTGGCCCTCCTGCAAAAGAGGCTTTAGCCCTAGAAAAGAAAAAAATATAAAGCAACAGGAAAATAAACATTCCAAAGATAATATAAAACATTTAAAAGAAGTTAAGGTTTGTCAGGACTTAGATGATGCTCACCAAGCTCATAAAAATCAAGCAGACAAAAAGAGAGCCCCACAAAAGCATACCAAGTGGGCTATAAAGTCTTCTTGTCCACTAAGTATTTACAAATAACCCAGAAATCTACAAGAATTAGGACCTAACTATGTAGGACCTTTCCCAATTGTATTAATTGTGAATCCTGTTGCAGTACAATTGCAATCACCAAAGACGCTTAGACGGATTCACCCTGTCTTTCATGTCAATTTGTTAAAACCTGAACATACATCCGATTTGTGACCTGACCAGGATGCTACAACAGTTGTAAGTGTGAAAAATGGTCATAAGTCACTTTTTGCAGTGCTGTTGTAACTTTGAAAAGTCACTAAACGAACATTGTAAGTCAAGGACTACCTGTATTCTAGAAGTCTTCCTTCTGGTTAGCTGTCATGGTGCACAAGCTGCTTTTTGTTTTTAAGCCAGGTCTACTGTTTCTGCTCCTGAGGTCTCTGTTTACCTTGGCTCTCCTGTTCCTCAACTCCTCTTGTCAATCCTTTGTTAGGCTTATCTTGGATTAATTTCTCCCAACTTCCTCTCTCTTTGGCTAGACTCTGCCACCCCACCCTGCTCATGGAAGGAAAGAGATCCAACCCTGGGGAGACCCAGCTCTTCTGTGGCTCTGGATGGGATGGGGAAT
The DNA here is from genome assembly GCA_004320025.1 of Laticauda laticaudata. Taxonomy (NCBI): domain Eukaryota; kingdom Metazoa; phylum Chordata; class Lepidosauria; order Squamata; family Elapidae; genus Laticauda; species Laticauda laticaudata. The sequence goes on from BHFT01036919.1 coordinate 11,635, forward strand.
GGAATGAACCTTCTCTACTGCAGAAGAGCCACAGATCTTGAAGTTGTCCACACAGTTTGAGCTTCCCTCTTCCTTTGAATTTATCCCTTTCAGAGGAGGAATTCTGGTTTGCTACTGATGTGCTGACCGGAAAGCAAGAGGGGTGGGTTCTCATACAGACAGAAACATCTGGAGAGGTTTTTCTTGGCACCCAAATCCATGCACCTGGATGGACATCTCAAGTCTTTTGTTTTCTACCCTGTGCTGCGTCTTCCTTGTTGGAATCAAAACCTTCCGTTGCTGGACGGGCAGTATGGAGTTAGTAATGGGAAGCCAGTTCAAAGGTAGATAAATTGGAGCTTCCCCCAGTCATTTCTGCCAGCGAGGGGCAATTTATTCTTTTTAAGTCCCTTATTTTAATTTTTAAAGCATCTATCTGTTTGTTTTGGGGGTAGGAGATTTCGGATGCCAAGTGCTGTGATTTCATTGCAAGTTCTTTTCAACTTCCATCCAACTGGCAAGAGGATGTTGATGGGATTGTCCTGGTTTTTATTTTTTTAATCCTTTGTTGTTGTTTTTCTGGTCCAAAGGAAGACACTTCTGGTACGGTTGCATTCATTTCCTTTAAGGCCCGTCTCTTGGAATAGAGCCTGCAACTGTTTACGTGTCTTCATATTTCCTTCTTCAATGTCTAGCCTACAGTATATATGAAAATTTCCCTCCACAAGGGAAACACTCACAGTGTGCAGAGGGGCTTCTAATTTCCCAAAAACTCCTTCTCTAACATCCTTTGTCCATCTTGTGGGCCCTAAGGCATCCCCAGGTACTCTGCCTGTAAGCCTCAGAGCCCATCTACCACAACTACCTGGTGTTACACAAACCACAAAGTACAAAGACTCAAGCTGCTCCCTTGAGCAAATAGACTTAATTTGTTAAAGGAGTTGGAGCACCACAAATATGTCTCAGAATACATGTTCAAGGAGAAAGAGATTTGTTTTAAGATTCTTGGCATGGAAGAGAAGGTGTGAGGTGAGGTTTAGCACCACAGAAGTCAACTGGTAGAAGCCCAGGGTACACAATTTATTCTCTGGTTTCCCAAGGATATGAATTGAACATGCAGCAATGAGTACTGTGATTTCTAGCTTTTTTGTCACCACTTGAAAAATCATCATGAGGCAGAACGGAGTCCAAGGGAATCTACTTATTCTACTTTCACCAAGCATCTCTGAGATAATTATGTATTATCTCATATGGCCTTATCTGTTATAGGATAATAATGAATACAGGTAGTCCTTGTTTAGCAATTGCCTCATTTAGCAACAGTTTGCAGCAACAACAGTGACAAAAAAGTAACTTTGCAACCAATTGTTACATTTATGGCCTTCACAGGCAGAGGAAAGGAAAGCTGATAGTAAGATCACAAGCCCAGTCACTTAGTGACCATTTTGGTTAATGACCAGGTTAACATAGTTGGAAGGGACCCTGTAGGTCATCTAGTCCAACCCCCCACCCAAGCAGGTGACCCTACACCATTTCTGACAGATGGCAGTCCAGTCTCTTCTTGAAAGCCTCCAGGGATGAAGCTCCCACAACTTCTGAAGGCAACTTCTGGTTCCATTGGTTGGTTGTTCTCCCTGTCAGAAAATTTCTCCTTATTTCCAGGCTGAATCTTTGATCAGTTTCCATCCATTATTCCTTGTGTGGCCTTCAGGTGCCTTGGAAAATAGCTTGACCCCTTCCTCACTGTGGCAGCTCCTCAAATATTGGAGCACTGCTGTCCTGTCTTCTCTGGTCCTTCTCTTCTCTAGACTAGCCAGGCCCAGTTCCAGCAACTGTTCATCGTATGCTTTAGCCTCCAGTCCCCGAATCATCTTAGTTGCTCTTCTCTGTACTTTTTCTGGAGTCTCAACATCTTTTTTATAGTGTGGTGACCAAAACTGGATGCAGTGTTTTAGGTGTGGTCTTACTTAAGGTTACCAAACCAATTGTAATTGCTAAATAAGGATTCCTATACATTTGTGGATAAGGATGGAAATAACATATTTTTAAAATGTATGCGGTGAACATATTTAAAAATATTTCTAAATGAAGAACACCCAGATCAACCCTTTTAAAAGGGTAATTCTGAGGACCTTAACCATTGTTCTTCCAAAATTGAGTTTTGTATTTGAGTTCAGAAACTCCCTGCCAAGGGCACCTGTCTCACTTCCCCATTAATAACTTCCAGAAGGTGGTAAATTACAGTAAATTCCTTTTCAGAAAGGAAAGTGTGCACTTACAATTAAGTCTTCTGTTTTAATCTGTGCTCTTCTGTGTTTAAATAGCTTGACTCCTGCTTCATTGTGTTTTTATGCAGCAGTTCTTTTGTTATGGGGTGATTTAAAGAAGTAGGAAGTTTTTAACTGTTGAGCTAGGTATTAACATAAGCTGCCTGGACCATTTTTGGAATAAGAGGGCCTTTGTATGGATGAGTTTCTAAGGCATTAGTCTCCTTCCATGGGAACACAGCAGGCCAGCCAAAATCAAACCTGTTTTCCAGGTATCACCAGCACTGCCATCTCAAAATGAGAACAACCTATCTAGTGGGTTCTTCTCAAGATAGGTTTTCAATGGACCTTCACTTGAAAACATTGGAGAATTTAACATCCATAATTATTTCTGGATTGTGGCTCCAGGTTGATAAAATAAACTTTTGCCTGAGGCCAGATTAACAGTTACTCTGATGATTTTTCTAAAAGTTGGAACCAAACTCATCTAGAGAAGATTTGTTTGACCCTGTCAAGGACAATAAGGTAGGACTGTTTGTTTTTCATGTTGATTATGGTGGCGAATAAAAAGAGATGAAAGAAACCATACTATTGATGGCAGCAGATAATTCGTCGATTTGATGAACTTAGACAGAAGATCTTGCTTTTTTTAAAGAGGTATTTTGCATCCTGCTAAAAGCAGCTTTTCATTACAAACAGCAACATAATACTCCTTTCTTAAAATTACATTTGCTTGCTTCTTTGGCGATAAACTTCAAGATTTCCTTTGTTTATCAGAAGGCACCAAGTTGCATTCTCCTGTCTTTTTCCTCCTAGTGAGGAAAAAAAAAAATTCTAGAAATTTAAACCCAAAGTTAAAGCATCCCAGGGGGTGTCCATCCTTCCTGTAGAGGAAGCAGATTTTGGCACCTCTTTCTGATATGGGGGGCAGGAAGGGGGGGGATCTGGAAGGCCACAGGGAATCGGTTTCAAAGTCGGCTATGTGTGCAGCTGATAGGACATATTAATGAAGCACAGATTAATACCATGTGACCCAGGCATGGTGTTGCCAGGCAGGCAGACTTAATAAGGCTAATCAGAAGCATATTTTTGGTTCCCGAAATTACATCTTAGTTGATGTCAGAAGGGAGTAATTATCATCCCTGGTTTTGAGATGGTTTTGCAATGATCCTGGGCCATGGACCTCGGCTTCTGAGAGATCAGATGCTGATGGGAAAGAAATCACCTTGCTACAAAAGAAAGGAATGGAATGGAACAGAAGAATTAGGAATAGGAATAGAATAGAATAACAGAATAGAATATAGGAATCGAATGGAATGGAATACAAATAAGGGGAAAATAGTATAAAATAGAGTAGAGAAAATAATATAGTATAGAATTAGAATAGAATAGAGAAAATAATAGAAAATAGAATAAAGAAAATAATATAGAATTGAATAGATTTCAAATAGAATAGAGAAAATAGTATAGAATAGAATTCTTTATCGGCCAAATACGGTTGGACACACAAGGAATTTGTCTTTGGTGCCGAGAGCTGAGAATTCCCAATTTCAAATACAAATGTTTGGTCCCTCATGTTCAGCTCTCTTTTAGCTGGTTTTGATCCTGCTGATATTGAAACTCTAAGCCAGTGTTTCTCCACTCTTGGCAACTTTAAGATGTGTGGATTACAGCTCCCAGAATTCTCCAGCCAGCATGCAGGATTCTGGGGAATGGCCGGCAGGGGCCTGGAAATCCTAGGAGCTGAAGTCTACACATCTTAAAGTTGCTAAGGCCCGGTCCCACTGGCCGATGGATGCAAAACGTATGCAAAAAGGACACAGCGGACGAGCAAAATTTCGGGGGTGGCTCCATCCGTTGTCATCCGCTCCAAAAAGTGGCAAAAATTTGCATAAACAGAACGGAAAAGAACGGAAAAGAACGGACGTGGGTAGTACGTAGCGGGGATGTTAAAGGGATGTTCATAGGAAGCCTAGAGGATGTGTATCGGATGCAAACCGTTCACTGCGCATCCTTTCTATTTCCGTGCTACTAACGCTGTGTAGACGTTCTGTGTACCTTTTCTTTCCTCCCTCTTTCCGTTTTCAGCTGCAGCGGATGTGAGTTGAGGGGATGCCCAGAGGATGCAGAGAGGATACAGTGGATGTTTAACAGATGCTAAATGGACATAGAACGTTTGTTGCCCGTATATGTCGTGGATGTACATCTTACGTGGCGGAAAGTTCATCCGTTCACAAAGTTTTGTGCAGCTCAAAACTTCTTGCGCGGATAAAATCGCAGTGGACGGATCCTCGACGGATAGAGCGTATGAAACACGTATGCAGTGAGAACACAGCGGATGCAAAGCGTTTTCCAATGGATGGCAAGCTTTTTTTAATGTTTTACATCCTCTTTGCATCCGTTGGTGCAGTGGGACATGAGCTTTAGGTTCAGACATAACTGCTGTAAGGAAAGTTGGTGGTAGAGCTCCCTACGATAAGGATAATATTCTAAGCAATTAGGGATAGTCCTCAACTTATCACCAAAATTTATGTTGCTAAGTGAAACATTTGTTCAGTGAGCTCTGCCCCATTTTATGATTTTTCTTGCCACAGTTGTTAAATGAATCACTGCAGCAGTTAAATTAGTAATGCTATGGTTAAGTGAATCTGGCATGGACTTTGCTTGTCACGAGGTCGCAGAAGGGGATCACATGACTTTGGGACACAACAATGGTCATAAGTATGAACCAGTTGCCAAACATCCAAGTGTAAATCACATGACCATGGGGATGCTAGATTGGTGTGGTGGCTTAGAGGGGGAGCTCTTGCCTCACAATCAAGAGGCTGTGAGTTCGATCCTAGGTAGAGGCAGGTATTTCTGGGCACCATGAGAATATATCAGCTGAACAAAACTCCGCATTGGCAACAGGAAGGGCATCCAGCCACTAAACACACTGCTAGCTCCATTCAGTTGCACAGACTCCACCCCTCAAGGGATTATAGGGTCGTTAAATGATGATGATGATGACCATCATTAAATGATGATGATGATGATGATGACCATGGGGATGCTGCAATGGTCATAAATATGAAAAACAGTCATAAGCCCCTTTTTTCAGTGGCGTAACTTCAAACAGTCATTAAACCAACTGTTGTAAATCAAGGACTATCTGTACTTCGCATGGCTGTATCCTCTTTCTCTTCTGCCATCAAAGGAATTCAAATCAGAGCATCTGGAACTGACCACTGGCCTTTTGGGGTTCCCCATTTCGCAGGCTGCAGGGACATCGGGTTGGGTGATTTCTCCAAATTTCTTCCGGGGAAGCTGATTTAACAAATAATCAGAGTTGGAAGGGACCTTATAGGTCACCTAGTCCAACCCCCCGCCCAAGCGGGAGACCCTACGCCATTTCTGACCAATAGCAGTCCAGTCTCTTCTTGAAAGCCTCCAGTGATGAAGCTCCCACAACTTCCGAGGGCGACTTCTGTTCCAGGGGTTGATTGTTCTCACTGTCAGAAAATGTCTCCTTATTTCCAGGTTGAATCTCTCCTTGATCAGTTTCCATCCATTANGTTCTCACTGTCAGAAAATGTCTCCTTATTTCCAGGTTGAATCTCTCCTTGATCAGTTTCCATCCATTATTCCTTGTCTGGCCTCTGGGTGCTTTAAAAAATAGCTTGACCTCCTTCCTCCTCTCTGTGGCAGCCCCTCAAATACTGGAAGATGCTCTCCTGTCTGCTCTGGTCCTTTTCTTCCCTAGACTAGCCAGGCCCAGTTCCTGCAACCTTTTATCATATGTTTTAGTCTCCAGTCCCCTCATCATCCTGGTGGTTCTTCTCTGCACTTTTTCTAGAGTCTCAACATCATTTTTATGGTGTGGTGACCAAAACTGGATGCAGGATTCTAGGTATGGCCTTAACCAAGGCTTTACAGCGTGAGATTAGTACCTTACTTGATCTCGATTGTATCCCTCTGTTAATGCAACTTAGGATCGCACTGGCTTTTCTGGTGGCTGCTGCACACTTTCCTCCCCCTCCTGGTAGTTTCTCAAGGGCGGCTCTCCCTCCTTGCAATAACAAGCAGGCCTGTTGAGGAAGGAGGCCTCCGGGAACATCCCTCTGGTCTCAAGCATCCACCTGGGATTTAGAGGAAAACAAAGTATAGGCTGGAGGCAGCTGGAGAGAGGATTTGGACCTTCACACCATCAGGTTTAGGTGTGAGGATCAGTGTGGGTAGCTGTAAACTAACATAAGAACTTATGCCTGGAGAAGGAGTCACAGTTCCCGGAGCTGCAGATACTGGCGAGGGAAAATCCACGCCAGGCAAGTGGCAGAAAGTGCAGCTGGAAACAGCTGCTCGAGGGACTTCTCATTCTTCCACACACCTTTCAGGTTACTAGGGTGTTAGAGCTTCATTTTTTTTAAAAAAAAAATCAGTGATAGGGCTTCCAGCAGCTTCTCCTGGAATCTGATTTGATTGTGGCCTTTCTCTGCACAAAGATCAAGAGACTGTCCCTGGTCTCCAAAGTCCCCGTTTTGGGTTTGTAAATCACACTCTTAATTTGGGGTCAAGAGGACTGACTGCACACCTAGGGGCAGAGAATGAGCTGGTGCCTGTGGTCAGTGGAAGTGAAATCTCAGCCTGAAGAGGCTGCAGTGGGCTGTGGACAAGAAGCTTGGAAAAATCAGCCAAGGGAACCTGGGAATCATCGGGTGGTTTTTGGCCGCAGTGTGAATGTGGTTTGGTGTGGCCTCCTTGCAAGGACGCTCTATGATCCACTCTGCAGGCTCCTGTTTCCTTTCCTCGCTGAGGTTCTTCCTCACGGGGCGGAGTACCAACATGGGGAAAGCAGCGTTGCAGCCACAGGCCCCTTGTGTGTACGGTGTCATGACAAAGATGCAAAGGAGCTTGCATTGCAATACTTCAGTTTGACTATTCCGTTTCTCTCTCTCCCTCTCTCCCTTCCTCTTTCCTTTTCCCTTTCTCCCTCTCTCTCCCTCTCCCTTTTCCCTCTCCCTTTCCCTTTCTCTCTCCCTCTCTCTCTCCTCCTCTCTCTCCCTTTCCTTTTTTCTCTCCCTTTTCCCTTTTCCCTCTCCCTTTCCTTTTTTCCCTTTCCCTTTCTCTGTCTCCCTCTCCTTTTCATTTCTCCCTTTCTCTTTCTATCTCCTGTTCTCTCTCTGTCTCCCTCTCCCTTCCTCTCCCTCTCCCTTTTTCTCTCTTTCTCTTTCCCTCTCCCTCTTGTTTTTCCTTCCTGTCTGTATACAATACTCACACACACCATACAGTATATATACACAGAGACGTGCGTGTGTGTGTGCACGTGCATGTGCACGTGCATGTGCACACATGCATAAGGGTATATCTGTGGATCCACATGTACCCATATGTAGGCATGCATATATGTTAAAGGAATGGATATAAAGCTGAAAGTATTGCTTTAATTACCTGTGAGGAAAGACTGAAAGAATTGGCGAAGGGTCCCGGGCCATGAGCCACTCTGAAAGAAGGACTGGCCATTTCTTGCTGGCCACAAGAGTAAATCTTGGCAGAAAATTGGACATGGAAGAAAAGGGGAAAGAAGCCAGAGTGAAAGTGGAATGGCTGCAGGCTGAAGAATGGATGATTCTCTCCCAGCAGAATTAGCAGAGAAACAAAGTGGCCGTCACACTGTTTGGAAGAGAATGAAAAGATTGGAGAAGTTGTGGAATTACGCTAATCGGAAGCATGAAAGAGGTTATTAGGCAAACGATGAAACGGAAGAGGCAGAAAGGAGGGAAAAAAGTCATATAAAGGAAGTGCTGCACAAATTGGAATGGATAGCAGGAAAATACTGAATAGTACACAGACAGAAAGCTTTGATGTTAGAACTGGATTGGTTGGGGATACCAATAGTGTATACAGGAAGTCTTTCAACTTAAGACCACCATTGAGTCCAGGATTTCTGCTATTAAGTGAGACATTTGTTATTTCTCCTCATTTTACGACCTTTTTTGCCACTCTGTTTAAGTGAATCACCACAATTGATAAGTTAGTAACCCGGTTCTTAAGTGATACTGGCTTCCCCACTGATTTTGCTTGTCAAAAAAAATTGTAATAGGGGATGGCATGACTTTGGGACATGATGACGGCCATAAGTATGAACTGTTGCCAAGCCTCTGAATTTCGATCATGTGACCATGGGGATGCTGCAACATTCGTAACTGTGAAAAATAGCAATAGCAACAGCATTTAGACTTCTAAACCGCTTCCCAGTGCTTTTACAGCCCTCTCTAAGTGGTTTACAGAGTCAGCCTGTTGCCCCCAATAATCTGGGTCCTCATTTGACCCACCTCAGAAGGATGGAAGGCTGAGCCAATCTTGAACCAGTCAAGATCGAACTGTTGGCAGTCAGTAGAGTTAGCCAGCAATACTGCATTCTAACCACTGTGCACCATGGATGGATGGATGGATGGAAGGAAGGAAGGACAGACAATAGCACTTAGGCTTATATATACAGCTTCACAGTGCCTTGCAGCCCTCTCTAAGCGGTTTACAGAGTCAGCCTCTTGCCCCCAACAATCTGGGTCCTCATTTGACCCACCTCGGAAGGAGGGAAGGCTGAGTCAACCTTGAGCCTGGTGAGATTCGAACTGCCAAATTGCAGGCAGCCCACAGTCAGCAGAAGTAGCCTGCAGTACTGCACTCTAACCACTATACCACCACAGCTCAAAAATATTCATAAGTCATTTTTCATTGCCATTATAACTTTGAACGGTCACTACATGAACTGTTGTAAGTACAGGACTCCCTGTATATGCAATGCCATTTTTTTGGAAGCACCTAAACTATTCGAAATAAATTTTACATCGACCGAATAATGTAGGACAAAAATTCAGAGATTGGGGAGGTTGTGTTTGACAGGAAAAAGTGAATTTGTAAGTTATAACAGATGATCAGAGTTGGAAGGGACCTTGTAGGTCATCTAGTCCAATCCCCCCACCCAGGTGGGAGACCTCACACCATTTCTGACAAATTATATATATAAATGGCAAAAAACTAGAGTAAGTACATAAATCTGTGTAACTTGGTAGAATGTTTACTAATGATGGGAAAGTAGACTGGAAAATTTTAAGATGTGCAAATGCTGATTGTAAGAGACATGTGGTTGGTTGCAAGGAATACATGTTTGTGTGTGGGGGGAATGAAACCTTTGCCCATGTTATGATAGGGAAAGGGATAATTGAGAATGTCAGGTATCTCATAAAAGGGAATTGACTATTGTGGGAATGTAATCCTGAAGAAGGCTGTGTGGAAGAACCAGAAGAGGAGCCGTCAAAGGGTGCTGAATGAATTAAGGATTGAGAGAAAAGTATGTCTCCAAAGGAGCTACGTTGAAATGCTTTGATCACATGCAGAGGAAAAAAAGTCATCAGACAAAGAGATGAAGGAATGAACGAATCAAGAGAAGAGTGAAAATGGAGAGGGTTGTGTTTGGAGTTGATAGATAAGAGTTTGAAAAAGAATCCGGAAATTTAAGGAGCAAAAGACAAAATATGGAAGCAGTGAATGAATATGGTGGAACCCAAAGATCGTTTCCAAGGATAGAGAAGGACGAAGGGGTACTATAGATGAATGACACTGTGGAAATTAATTTTAGCTGTGCTTCCTTTTTCTCTTCATTTCTTTTTCTTGCTGTTTCTGAACTTTCTTTGCCCTTTGCATAATACTGCTTACTTTAAAAGATGACTTTTAACCAAGCCTCTCCTGGAGCTACCATAAAATTTGTTTGCCTGGGGCTGGTCCCTCTCACGCTTTTTGGCTCTGCTTCCAATTCAGTGCCCGCCCTGACTTTCTTCCAGCCCCCATCTGGGTTCAAAGCCCAACCCATCTACACCAGCAGTCTCCAACCCTGGCAACTTTAAGCCTGGAGGATTTCAACCACAGAATCCCCCAGCCAGCTTTGCTGAATTCTGGGAGTTGAAGTCCTTCAGGATTAAAGTTGCCAAGATTGGAGACCCCTGATCTACACCCTCAGAAGCTGCCCTAGATGGTGTCACAACAAATGCTACTTTAATGGTATTTAATGGTCCACCCTCTTTGCCAGGGTTGGCTAACCTTTTTGGGCTCCTGTGCCAAAAATTGTGCATGTGCAGAAAGCAATACGCGCAATCCCCCCACGCCACCTGCTTACCTGCACTGTGCCTCACGGCTGATTTTTGGGCTGGTTTGAAGCCTTTTTCAGCCTCCCAGAGGAGGCTCTAGGCCAACGTTTCTCAACCTTGGCAGCTTTAAGACTTATAGGTAGACCTCAGTTTGCAGAACTTCCCCAGCCAGCCAGGGGAATTTTGGGAACTGGACTTTAAGCTGCCAAGGTTGGGAAACATTCCTGTATGCACTGCCATCCATGGCATTTTGCAGAAGACTCAGGAAGGGTAACAAAAGTATGGCTTTTTTTCTTTCTTTCTGGGGAAGGAGGCATCAAATCCCACTGCAAAATTTGAACAGATTGGAAGAAATATTTTCAGCCGAGTAGCTTTTTTCCTCTAATAAAAATAGTTGCACTGCTTGAACACTGGAGTTTTCTTTCCTAATCCTTTTTGACACCGTTATAAAAACATTGAAAAGCTTCCTTTGGTAAGCAGTGGGTCCATCCAACTTAATCTTGTCTGTATTGACTCTCAGCAAAGTTTCAAGTAAAATTTGTTCTGAATTCTTCCAGAGATGTTTAAAGATCAGTCTTGGGGCCATTGATTCACATCCCTGTTAGTTTGCAGGCAGATATTGTCAATAGCTTTCCTCAGAGATGTCAGATATAGGAATTAGGCCTATATTATATTAGATATAGGATTAGACCTTTGGTGGGCATCTCCTTTCCCAGGTGTACTTGACTTGCCTGAAGCGATTGGGCATTGAACTAAATGGTTTTGCCATATCACTGCTTTCACCCACTCGGCAACAAATGTTTTCTGGCCCTCTTCTGTGTGTGGGACAGTTGCCTCCTTCTTAATGTGGTTGAGTAATCCTCACCAATCAAGAATGAACATGCAATGGCTGATATCACAATGTTGCCTCTGAAATGGCACCAGCATCGAATGTCAGTCAATTTTTTGGCAACTGTTCATTATATTGCAGAAGTTGTTGCAGACATGTTAAGGAAAGAAGAAAGTCTTTTTTGCCAGGGGGAAAAAAGAATTTGTCATATGGAACGCTGCTAAGAAAATGTGTTAAAGTTTCATACACACTTTGATTTCAAAATACGTTCTGAAAATCGCACGAATCAGTCTGGATATTGTTTTGTGGGTCATTCTTCTGAGGCCTGTTTCATTCTAAGAACTCCATAATTTCCCCCAAAACAGGTCACTTTTTCATGGGGGTGGGAAATTTTCTTAACTCCCCCTCCCAATATGCAAAATGTTGGATGTAGCTTCAGTCTTAACTGTGTCTTAAAGCTGGAAGCCATGTTTTAAAATGATGATTATGATGATGATTTATTTATTTATTTAAATTTATTGGCCACTAAATTAAAAAAAAATTACATTTGTTTTAAACTAAAATCCTAGCACCAACACATTTGAGATCTGTTTGTGAGTCTGCTGTAGGCATTTGCGGCAGTGTTTCCATTCTTCAAGTAGAATGCGGACTTGCATTGGATGGCAGTTCTCTCACGGGCCAGTCCTATGTTTAAATCTTTTGAAAATTTTAGGAACCAAACAAAAAGATTGACAGCTGAGCAGAGAGGTTTAGCTTGGCTATCACAGGAAAAAAACAACAACACCCCTCTGTAGAGGTGAAGGATGGAGGATGGATGGTGAAGGATGGAGAATTCCATCCTTGTGGACTCCCCAGCTGAATTCCAATTAAGTTGGAATTTTCTTTTTTCAATAGCCATAAGAAGTCTTTTGCGACCATTTTTGTGAGTGTCCTGCTTCAGATTTTGGTGCCATTGTTGTCTCATAGGCCAAACAGAAAGAAACCTCTCCAGCTTGGAGACATTCATTGCTGCCCTGCATTGAGAGGTTGTTTTCATAAATACCTGCACAAAATGTTGGCTCTCCCAAAACATTCTAACTCTTTCTTTCCTCCTGTTTATTTTGCAGGTATTCCTTTGGTAAGTGAATATAACTCAGAGCATCGCAAATAGTTGTTTTTTCAATGCACTTTTCGGGTATGTAATCTTTTAAAATTACTCTATTTTTTCCCCTTCCTTTCTAGAGAGAGGTGTGCCCCATGCTTTAAAGGCCCTAGTGTCTTAGGTCTCCAAGTCCTGCTAGAACAGGTTATTTCACACTGCGTTCCATGAAGGGTTCCACAATACTTTAAAAAAAAAAAAAAATCACTCAGACAATTTGCTAACGCCAGAACTTTGCCTCTTGACCAGAGGTTATGAGAATTTTGTTTTTCTTTTCTAACTAGCAGGTTCCATGGCCTGAGAAAAGTTTGAAAGCTTCTGCCCTGCAGTGCTTAAGGCTTGTAATTCCTCTGCTTCCCTTTAACCCCTCTGCTCCAGGTTGCAAAAGCTTTGCCATTCACTCGCCGGCACCTGAAGCCCATTGAAAAGCCAGAGAAAATGTGGTCCCAATTTCAGGCAGAACCATCACGATGGGTTTAAGTTTCAGGAAAATAGCCATTCTCAAGAGCCCGTTGCTTCTCCCAGCAGCCCTCCTATGGTATACTATAGAATAGATATCAAATCAAAGAAAGAGCCCAAATAAGTTTCCTGCAGTGACATAGCCAATGCGGCAATCCCCTCCTTACCTGCAAGGTTAGCCACAAGCAGGTGTTTTTCTAAGAGATGTGTGCTGTTTTCATTGTTAGAAATGTCAACAGAGAAAGTGGGGGCCAAGATTCACAAATGCCACCTACGCTTTAGAATAGAATAGAAAAGAATAGAATTCTTTATTGGCCAAGTGTGATTGAACACACAAGGAATTTGTCTTCGGTGCATAAGCTCTCAGTGTACATAAAAGTTAGAAGTGATAAATCATGATCCTACTTATCATAAAAATACATTCATCATAAATCACAAGATACAACACTTAGTGGTAGTCATAGGAGATACTAAAAGGCAATCAACTTAAATGATCGTACTAGGAAATGAAATAATAACAATATAAACTGTAAAAATGCAAGCAACAAAGTTATAGTCACAAGTAAAAAAGGAGATAGGTAATAGGAAGGATGTGAAGAATAATAGATAAAGAGTAATAGTCTTAGAAAATAGTTGGACATTGTTGAGGGAATTGTTTGTTTCGCAGAGTGATGGCGTTTGGGGATATACTGTCCTTGTGTCTAGTTGTTCTGGTGTGCAGGGCTCCATAGCGTCGTTTTGAGGATAGGAGTTGAAACAGTTTATGTTTGGGATGTGAGGGGTCTGTAAATATTTTCACAGCCCTCTTTTTGACTTGTACATTATACAGGTCCTCCATGGAGAGCAGGTTGGTAGCAATTTTAAAAGGCATCTGATTTAGGACTGTATCTAAGTACAGGTAGTCCTTGACTTATGGCTACAATTGAGCTCAAAATTTATGATGTTAATCGTCAAGATAAAGACCTCATTGGCTGGTGGGCTTAAGCTCATGATTCCCAACCTCTTGAGACTGGTGGGCCTATCTGCAATTCAAAGACATCTCATGGAGGAAAGGACATGGCTTGCCACATGCTCCTAGTTACCCAAAGGCAAACAAGTGGCACATTGTTCCAAACTCTTTCCAGCACCTGGCGTGACTTTTCTCCAGTATTTTCCCCGGGTTGCAGCCCCAGGTATCCAGTAAAAGCCACCACAATGCCAGGTGTGTTAAGAAGTCCTCCTATAAATGACACTACGTCACACGCCAAACTCCTGTTCAAAACAAATAATGAAATACTGAAGCAGTATACATACAGAAAGTTTTGATGTTAAAACTGGATTGGTTGAGGATACGAATATTGTATACAGGAAGTCTTTCAATTTACGACCAACATTGAGTCCAAGATTTCTGCTGTTAAGTGAGACATTTGTTATTTTTCCTCATTTTACGACCTTTCTTGCCACCCTGGTTAAGTCAATCACCACAATTGATAAGTTAGCACCCCGGTTCTTAAGTGAATCTGGCTTCCCCACTGATTTTGCTTGTCAAAAAAAAATGTAATAGGGGATGGCATGACCTTGGGATACAGTGACAGTCATAAGTATGAACCATTGCCAAGCCTCTGAATTTTGATCCTGTCATCATGAGGATGCTACAAAGGTCGTAAGTGTGAAAAAACAGTCATAACTTTAAAAGGTCACTAAATGAAGTGTTGAGAACTACCTATACCCCTTGCTGTGCCAATTTTGTTTTTTTCTATTAAAAAGTTTTTCATTTTTAACAACAAACAGACAAGCTTAAACATAAAACAACAAAATCTTTCAATTATACAGTGTGTCAGTTGGTACATATTTTTTGTGCACAATACCTATAGTCTGTTCCGGACTATAAATTTAAGTTTACATTCATATTATATTAATCAGCTTTCCATGTCATATTATATTATTATAACATCATCATTAGACTTTAATTTCAAATCCACATTATCCTTTACAGCAAATCTCAGTTCTTACTAATTTTAATTCATATTATAATTCATTCTATAATAATTATAACACATCATTGCTATTGTATTATACTTCAAATTCCTACTTTTCTATCTAACCACTGGTAAATTAAATCCCATATCTTAAAGTGTTCTTTTTCTTCCTGCTCTCTAATTGCGAACATTAATCTACTCATTTCTGCACATTCCATTATTTTCTTCATCACCTCCTCCTCCTCTATCAGACTTTTTCCATTTTTTTGCCCCGCCAACTTTGGAAGAAGTAAACTGGAACCCATTGAAGTTTAAGTTCTTAATTTTTTAGGTAGCCTTTATGGAAGTGCCCCTCAAAATTGGTTGTCACTGTTTAAAAAAATGGAGGTGGCAGAAATGCCATTTTTAATAGGTGCCCCCCAGTGCTTCTCAGCTGGACTTCCTAAAACGTGATCCCAAAGGACGTGATGCTTGATCCAGTTTCTGAGCTTTTGGGGGGGGGGGGGGCACAAAAATCAGGGGTGACATAGGGTGAAAAATGTATTGATAATCCTTGACATATGACCACAATTGGCAGCAGGATTTCCAAAGGCAGTCGTTAAATGAGTTGCCCCTGAGTTTGTGATCTTTTTCCCCTCATGATTGTTAAATTAATCTGCAGTGAATCCCATGACTTTGCTTGTTGGAAACCAACTGGGAAGTCTTGAGTAGCGACTCAAGATGCTGTAACCATTGTAAATACATGCCAGTTGCCAAATGCCTACATTTCGATCCTGTGATAGTGGGAGTCCTACAATGGTTTCATGCGTGAGGACTGGTTGTAAGTCACTGTTTTCAGTGCCAATATAACTTTGAACAACCATTAAACGAAGGGTTATAACTCAAGGACTACCATTACTTAACCATTCCGCCCAGTCTCCAACTCTCAAAACTTTATAAAGCCCCATTTTTGGTTATTCTTTTTTCTCTCTCAAAACATTCCAATCCCAAATAAATCTAATTGGACCTGCTTCCTTGAGCGTAACCTGAAATGAACTCAGACAAAACCGGTTTGCTTCCCGCTCTTCTCATCCAAATTCTTTCCATTCTGATCAGACATACAAATTTAACACATGGTTAGAACTAGTGGAGTAGTTTTTTTTCCTTTTCAACTCATGATACATTGACTTCTGATGGTTTATTATTTATTTTTGCATTGCACACAGAGCATGTCTTCTGAGTCATTAACAGAGTTGGAAGGGACCGTGTAGGTCATCTAGTCCAACCCCCCCCCCCCCNTAATAATGAAGCTCCCAGAACTTCTGTTCCATGGGTTGATTGTTCTCCCTGTCAGAAAATTTCTCCTTATTTCCAGGTTGAATCTCTCCTCGTTCAGTTTCCATCCATTATTCTTTCTCTGGCCTTAGAAAACAGCTTGACCCCCTTCCTCTCTGTGGCAGCCCCTCTAATATTGGAAGATGCTCTCCTGTCTCCCCTGGCCCTTCTCTTCCCTAGACTAGCCAGGTCCAGTTCCTGCAACCATTCATCATATATTTTAGTCTCTAGTCCCCTAATCATCCTGGCTTCTCTTCTCTTTTTTTTAGAGTCTCAACATCTTTTTATAGTGTGATGACCAAAACAGGATGTAGTACTCTCGGTGTGGTCTTACTAAGGTTTTATAGAGTGGTATTAGTACCTCCTTTGATCTTGATTGTATCCCTCTGTTAATGCAGCTTAGGTTTGCATTGGCTTTTTTGGCTGCTGCTGCACACTGCTCGTACTTAAGCACACTCCTGGTTCATATTTAAAGGTGCACTGCCTTCCTCACATATGTGGCATGGTGGCTTCTTCAGGCTTGTGACAGTGAAAGGCACAGGTGGCTGGGTCCTGGTTCCCTCCCCCCCCCAGTGCAAGCATTTTTGGTCATTATTATTTTTGCATTGTACACAGAGTCTGTCTCTGAGCATTCCTCATCTATGTGGTATGCTGGCTTCTTCAGGCTTGTGTCATCCAGATGAAATGGTGGAGGAGGTGGAGGCCAACCCATTTGGAGCACTAAAAGGCTACTCCAAAGAGGTTTGTTGCCCCTTCTAAGAAAAAATCTGGGCTCCAGTTCTCGCTTAGCTAAAAAGCAGGCAATATATTTTTCCCTTCTTTATTCTTGTTTTGGATGTCACTCCTGAATTGGGATTAATCAAATGAAAAGACCATTCCCTGCTTAGTTTATTTATTTATTTGCTGAGGAAAGCCAGAAGCCCACAAATACAGTATTTTTTTTGTTCTTTTAAAACTCTGAAGAACTGACATTTTGTTGTCCTCTGTTTGTTGTTATCCAAAAGCATTTAAATATTGCTGAGTTTTGCAAAATCCCACTCCAGACCTGGTAGCTTTCACTTCAAAGAAGTGTCTTAACAGTCCCTGCAGTGATCTTTTGTATGTGCCAAGGGCTTCCTGTCCTTCCCCCTCCTCATATAAAAGAGAGGGGGGAAATCTTGGGGGTTGGCTCTCATTTCAAACCAAAAGTGCCATGATAAATAGCATCTTAAAAAAAGTTTTGTAATAAATATCTTAAGATAGACACGCACATGCATATCGGGGCATAAAACAGAAAGGCTTTATATTAAAATCATAATTTCATGATTAGTTTGCCATGGAAGTGCTGCTAATTTTGCAGAGGGTTGTGAAAAATAAATCAAGATGGGGGTGTGAGTGATGTCCCCTTTTTTTTAACGTGCACACAATACCTGTTTAGTTTACTTTATTGTCATTGCACCTCGTACAACGAAATCAACACTGCACTATACAGCAGAATTCAAGAGAGCTACTGCCCTGGGATAGAAGCTGTTTTTCAGCCTATTTGTCCTTGTTTTTATTATCCTGTACCGTCTGCCAGATGGTAATAGTTCAAAAAAAGAGTGCCTAGGATGAGATGGATCTTTGAGGATGTTTTGAACTTTCTTAGGGCAGCAGGAGCTCTAAAGCTCTTCCAAAGAGGGGAGAGGGCAACCCAGGATCCCCTGGGCAATGACATTAACCCTCTGGAGGGCTCTCCTGTCTGTAGGACATATTATACATCTGTCTATTAAACAGTCCCATTCAAGTCAAAAATTGATTTCCCCCACAACTGAAAAACCAGTAGGCCAGGGATGGGGAACCTTTTATGGCTCACTCAGGAATTCTGGGAGTTGAAGTCCACAAGAGGCAAGTTTCCCTACCCCTGGTATAGGGTCTTCTGCTTGAGCAGGGGTTTGGACTAGAAGACCTCCAAGGTCCCTGTGATTCTGTGGATCTAGAATGGCCACTCATTCCTTGGGTCTCCTCCTTCTGCCCTTTTCTGGTCAGGGACCTGTAGGACAACCATATCTGAACTGCAACACCTGGAATAGAACCACCAGATGGTAGCAGAGAGCCGGATTTTTCCATGAACCTTTGATGCCATCTAGTGTGCCTAGATATTTCTACAGTTCATGTGTGAGAACTTTTACAGAAAGTTAACATTAAGCTTTGATCACTGAAGACATTCTCTGGGTGAATGTGCAGTGGGGAGTTCACAGTCGCAATGTATTAATGTCGCCTAAAGTGAAAGAAAGGTGGACAGTATCTCCAAGGTACCATGGAGAGCATGTTGTGCATAGTTTCCATGTCTGGTTTGCTGGGTCCCCCCCCCCCCAGTCCAATATTAATGGATCAAGAGAAGCAGAAAACGCTGCCCCAAAATGAATGGATCTCATTGGCATTTAATGGTCTCCTGCTTGGGGGTGGGGGGTTGGACTAGATGTCCTACAAGATCCCTTCCAACTCTGCTAATCTAATCTAATCTAATCTATTCTAATCTAATTAATCTATTCTAATCTAATCTAATCTAATCTAATCTAATCTAATGCACGGCCAGGAGAAAGCTCAGAAATAAAAGGAACACAGAATGCCCAAGAATGCAATTAAAAGAATGAATTAAAACTGTTTGGTTTTAGTTTACTCGCTTGTCTCAATGAGGCCATTTATTTTTTTAAATTTTTGTTACAATTATACAATTGATTTTCTGAGATAGCTTGAAGAGATTAAAAATACCGAGATGAAAAAAAACCCAAGCCTCCCCTTTCTCCAAACATACAAACCTTTCTTTGCATGTTTTTCTATAGAAGGTGGGGACCTGGTCTTTCCCTGGCTGGCACCCCTAATTGGACCATGGCGAGGAATCATGGTACCTCTCAAGCAGTTGGACTCTCATTTGCCTCATCTCTAAACAAATTAAAAGTACAGGGGACATAGTATTTTGAATAGATTTTTTAAAAAAAGTATTACGAAGGAGAAAGGAAATTGATGTTAACTGAGCCTTAAGGAGAATGATCAATTGTTGCTGTTCGGCCTTGGGCAACAGAGATAAACACTTCAGGGTATTGTATGAATCTAGCCATAGGCTCAATAATAATAATATGTGGCTTATGGCTGAGTATATTCTGTGAATCATAATTAAGCAGCAGCTTAATAGGTTGTGAAGATCAAAGTTAACTCTTCCGTTGTTGTGGATCACCAGAGCATTCTGTGCTGGACTGGACAAAAAGCAGGTTATGCGGCTGGATTTTGGGGGTTTGATGAAATTAAATTAAGCCCTTCCTTCCTTCCTTCCTTCCTTCCTTCCTTCCTTCCTTCCTTCCTTCCTTCCTTCCTTCCTTCCTTCCTTCCTTCCTTCCTTCCTTCCCTTCCCTTCCCTTCCCTTCCCTTCCTTTCCCTTCCTTCCTTTCCTCCCTCCCTCCCTCCCTTCCCTCCTTCCTTCCTTCCCTCCTTCCTTCCTTCCCTCCCTCCCTCCCTCCCTCCTTCCCTGAATAACAAGGTTGGAAGGGACCTTGCAGGCCTCCTAGACTAGTCCCACCCCCTGACCTTCTACCATTTCAGACAAATGGCTGTCCAATCTCCCATGGTGGGGCTTCCCTAACTTCCGAAGGCAAACTGTTCCCCCGGTTAGTTGCTCTCCATGTCAGGAAATTTCTCCTTGGTTCAACATTGGATTAGATCAGGATTCTGGGAGTTGAAGTCCACAAGTCTTAAAGTTGCCAAGTTTGGAGACCTCTGGATTAGACAGACTCTCCTGTTAAGTGCTGAATAATAGGCAGTGCCTTCTGCTCAGGGGTGGGGTTCAAATTTTTTAACAACCGGTTCTGTGGGCATGGCTTAATTGGTGGGCATGGCTTTGGTGGTAATGTTACTGGCTGGGCACAGCCAACTCAACATCACTCACATCGAGGCATGCATCTCCTCGCTTGGCCTCTCATGACTGGGGATGCTGCAACAGTTGTAAATGTGAAAAATGGTCATAAGTCACCTTTTTCAGTGCCATTGTAACTTTGAATGGTCACTCCACACAAGCAAAGTACCAGCAAAGGGGGGAAAAAAAACTCCAGAGAAGTTCCAGAGACAGGAAGTCTAGTCCTGCCAAGGATGTAATCAGGGTTAACGGAGAGGCAGTTTCTGTAAGCAACACCAGAATGTTTCCTTCCTGCCTTCCTTACAGGATTAGCCCAGTAATTTCCTCTAACAACCAATTCTCCGAATTGCCTAGAATGTTAACAGCCGGTTCTAGCGAATAGGTGCGAACTGGTCGAATCCCACTCCTGCTTCTACTGCATTGATAGTCCCTACGTGTTTTGTAATCTTCAGGAGTGCATGCAAGACTTGGGGGAGTGTTTGTGTGCTGTGGAGGGAGGGTTTCCACTGCTGTGGTTTTTGTCAACCCCCCATGGCTTCCAGATAAAACTTCCTCTGCAGTGACATCCATTGCCCAAAGCTGCAGCTAAATAGGTTTGTCACTGCCCTACCCCGTCCCTTGCAACCCAGTTTCCTCCGAGTGAGACCCTCTCGGAGGCCAGAGAAGGAGCTTAACGAAAAGCACCTGTTTAGAGGTTACTTCAACAGCTGCTGGCAGCATTGGGTGACTCCCTGGCTCATCTGGGTCGTGAGAAACGCTTTCAACCACCTTGAGAATTGCCACTGTTGTTGATTCTAGATGGTCCTGTTTACCAGGACTTGGCTTTGCAACATTTCAGGGCAGGGATGGGGAATTATGGCCCTTTTATGACTGGGGGACTTCCACTCTCAGAACAAGCAGTCCTTAAGTTATGACCTGGAATAGAGCCTGCTATACTGTGACACTCCTTCAACTGTTTGGAAGACTGCTATTGTATCACCTTAGCTGCCTTTTCCTTCAGGTAAATATACTCAGTTTTTAAAATTGTTTTTCATAAGATTTAGCCTCCAAACCCCTCGTGTGTTCCATTAGGCAAGAAAAACCAAAAGTACACATATAGACTGGGTGAAACCAGACTTAGTAGAAGTAACTGTGAGAGGGATCTTGGAGTCTTAGTGGACAGCCAGCTAAATATGAGCCAGTAGTATGCAGAGGCAGCCAAAAAAATCAACACAATCCTAAATTGCATTAACAGAGGGATACAATCAAGATCAAGTGAGGTACTAATAACACTCTATAAAGCCTTAGTAAGGCCACACCTAGAGTACTGCACCCAGTTTTGGTCACCACATTATAAAAAAAGATGTTGAGACTCTAGAAAAGGACNGGGGGGGGGGGTGTCAAGCTATTTTCTAAAGCACCTGAACGCCAGACAAGGAACAATGGATGGAAACTGAACAAGGAGAGATGCAACCTGGAAATCAGGAGGAATTTTCTGACAGAGAGAACAATCAACCCCTGGAACAGAAGTTGCCTTTGGAAATTGTGATAGTTTCATTAATGGAGGCTTTCAAGAAGAGACTGGATTGCCATTTGTCAGAAATGGTGCAGGATCTCCTGCTTGGGTGGGGGGTTGGACTAGATGACCGACAAGGTCCCTTCCAATTCTGTTAATCTGTTAAATCCTGCTAATCCTTCCTGTCATCATCATAACTTGACAGTTGTAAATTTGGAGAGTCACGTGAGTGACCCAATGTTACATTTTTTTAAAAATTTGCAGTTGTCATTAAATGAACACAGTTAAACAAGCCAATTCACTGCTCGGCCCAAGCGGCTGTTTGACTGCATGGTTGTAGCTGCAAATTTGCCTTTTTCGATTCTTTAGTGTAGACCCCCCTGTTGCATGATCCTCTTCTGGAAAATCCCTTGGAGTTTTGGGATGTTCTTCAGTTCAAGAATTTTGAGGGTGGAGTGGCATGGGATGGAGGGGATGCGTGGCCCATGATTTATATGGTTTTATTTCTAGGAGCAGAGAGTTGATGGTTCCGCTTTGTCAGGCATGGCTGAGAAATCTCCCTCTGCCCTCCAGTCTGCCATATTCAATTTATTTTCCAAGCTGTCGCTTTGCCTCCCATCTGTTTGTGATGGAGGCAGATGTGGAGAGGTTCCAGCTTGGCTGCCTAAGCATGGTTGCACCAGCGCTGTGAACCAGGTGCCCTGGGTGACCTTTGACACCCCCTCCTCTTAAACACTTCCTCTGAAAAGACTTAATGAGGGGTATACAAAGTTAGCACCCACCCCTCTCCTAGAAGAATAAAATATTTTGAGAAATATTTAAAAAGGCAGAATATTACAATCAAGAATGTTCTTTCTGCGCCAACTCAGGAAGCTCAAACTGCCCCAGGAGCTGCTGATCCAGTTCTACAGAGGAATGATGGAGTCTGTCATCTGCACCTCTAAAACTGTCTAGTTTGGTTCTGCAACCCAACAGGACAGACACAGACTCCAGAGAGTAATTAGGACTGCAGAAAAAACAATTACTACCAACCTGCCTTCAGTCGAGGATCTGTATCGTGCACGAGTCAAAAAAAGGGGGCCGTGAAAATATCTACAGGCCCCTCACATCCCGGACATAAACTGTTTCAACTCCTTCCCTCAAAACGACCCTATAGAGCTCTGCACACCAGAACAACGAGACCCAAGGGTGTTTTTTTCCCAAATGCCCTCACTCTGCTAAACAAATAATTCCCTCAACACTGTTCAACTATTTACAAAGTCTGCACTCCTATTACTGTTAATCTTCTCATCACTCCTTATCACCCATCCCCTCCCACTTGTGACTGTAGGACTGTAACTTTGTCCCTTGTATCCTTTTGATTTATATTGACTCCTAGTATGATTTGATGGCTTATTGTACCCTATGACTATCATGAAGTGTTGCACCTTATGATTCTTGACTCTTGATGAACGTCTCTTTTCTTTTATGGACACTGAGAGCATTTGCACCAGGACAAATTCCTTGTGTGTCCAGTCACACTTGGCCAATAAAGAATTTTATTCTATTCTATTATCTTTCCCTTGGAAAGCAGCCCACACCTTTCTAATAGCCCCAGCAGGACTGGACCAGCCTATCTACAAGGCAAAAGACCTTCCGTTCCAGCGTGATGGGATTAAGTCATTGCCCTTCAGGACATAATAGGACATAACTTAGCAGAAGGTACAGATCTCACTGCATTGCACAATCTCCTAAGGACATTCATCACTTAGCAAACTTCAGCCAAACCTGGGAGCTCAGACGAACATGACCCCACAGGAATCTGACAACAGCCAGTAGAATACATGTTCTTGCACAGGAACAGGAAGCTCAAGTGCAATGCCCAAGAGAAGGAATAAAAGCCCCCCCACTCTCAACTCCATGTAGGCAGCTGCCCAGAAATATGTGCTTGGTGGTTCTGCTTCACCATTAAACCCTCTTTCCAATCAGCCTCTATATTTCCAGTGCATTTCACCTGGCTTGAAACTGAGCCAGATGGATATTTCTTCCAACACAGGTTTACTGGCCCATTGGAAAGTTTTTATTCAAACCAATTTCCCTGCCTGTGGAGCTTGCAAGGACCAGACAATTGAGCAACATGCCACTTGGTCGCCACCGGACCCTAGTGGTGCCCGCGAGGCCCTTAATTCTTTCCAAAAGTGCCTTAGCCCAAAAGAGGGCAGGCAGGGTCTCATTTTCACCCCCTGCCTAATTTATACTCTTGTCATCTTAACCCCTCCCAGCAGAACCTTTGGAGGTTAATGTAATTGGAAGTGGCAGCTTCTGGTTCCTTGGCTCAGGTTTCTTGCTGGATCCCAAGGTTGCATTTGCTTTTTATCGGCTCTCATTCAAAACATCTGTGCAGGAGTGACACTGTCATTGCTCTAGGCCTCCTCAACTTTCCCATAATACCCTGGGACCTAATTAGCGGTGCTGATGGGGACTATTTTAGTCCCACTCATTGCTTTGGAGGAACCTGCCTTAAAGACATAGAAACATAGAACCAAAGAGATCCAAGTAGCCAGTAGGGCTGACTTAAAATGTTCAGGACCTATCATTAAGTCCAAGAGAAAAACTCTGCAAGATCCAAACTGGTCCAAAGATCAGAGGTTTAGTTTTCCAAGCTTTCTGACTTGTGCTGGAGCTCATCCTCGGGGAACTTCCTTCTACCCGAATGTGTGCTTTGGGCTATTCTATGCCTAGTATTACTGACGTGGTGCCTCATTGTGAATGGCTTTCTAGTTGTTGATTGGGGTGCTGACAGCCAGCTATAAACTGGTTGGCTGTTATTGCCTTGTGCTGCTAAGTCCTTGGCTCCTAAGAACCTGATAAGCTGGTGGTAAATCAGCACTCCTGTCGACTGACAAAGGGCTGTTTCCCAAGCTTCAGTCATTTCTCTGGCTGTTTTTGTGCCTGCTCACCCAACAAACTTAAGTAGCTGTGAAATTGAATGTATGTCCTTGTTCACTGCAATGTAAAGCTACCAACAAGTTTGGATCTCCTCATCTGACCACCTGCTTATGTTCTTGCAATCTGGTAACATATTGCATAGAATAGCCCAAAGCACACATTGTGCTCGAGAAAAGTTCCCTCAGATTGGGTTCCAGCACGAGTCCGAAAGTTCAGAAGTGCCAGGGCAGGACACTGGCTTTATTAAGAGCCATGGTGGTGCAGTGGTTAGAGTGCAGTACTGCAAGCTACTTCTGCTGACTGCTGGCTGACTGAAATTTGGCAGTTTGAATCCCACGAGGCCCAAGGTTGACTCAGCCTTCCATCTTTCCAAGGTGGGTAAAATGAGGACCGAGATTTTTGGGAGCAACGTGATGATTTTGTCAACCGCTTCGGGCTGTGAAAATATTGGGAAGCGGTATATAAATCTAAGTGCTATTGCTATTCTCCCACAAGTCTTTTTCAAATGAGGAGGGAGGATTTGATATGTCCATTCTGCAGCCACAGACGTGAATTGCTGCACAGTGAGACAGGATGGACTTTTCAGCATTCCCATGACCACAAGGGATTGTGGGAAACTGTCTGTATGAAGGGGAGTGGATTGGCACATCAGAATAACAGAATTGGAAGGGACCTTGAAGGTCTTCTAGTCCAACCCCTTGCTCAGGCAGGAAACCCTATGCCATTCTTGACAAATAGTTATCCATTTTTTTCTTAAAAACCTCCAGTGATGGAGCACTCACAATTTCTGAAGGAGAGCCATTCCACTCTTTGATTGTTCTCATTGTTAGGAAATTTCTCCTCCGTTCTAAGTTGCTTCTCTCCTAATTTAGTTTCCATCCATTGTTCCTTGTGTTCCCCTCAGGTGTTTTGGAGAATAGTTTGATCCTTCTCTTCTCTGTGGCAGCCCCTCAGACATTGGAACACTGCTCTCATGTCACCCCTAGTCCTTTTCACTAGATTAGCCATACCAAATGCTGCTGCTTGCTTTCAGGTTCTTGCTGCATCCCCAGCTGAGTAATTACATAGTTTGGAAATGACCATGTTAAGATTAATTTGAGTCATGCCCAGATTAGACAGATTAAAATGCTTTGTGCAAAGGAGGAGGAAGGGAACCGAATGGCCTCCGTCGCCTCCCTTCCCCGGATGTCTGTGTGTTCCAAGCAGGCTGTTGGGTTTTCTGGGAAGAAAGAGGTTTTTTGAATCTCATCCCTTTTTCTCTCTAGCATGCCGGATGCTATGGGAGTGATTACTGAAATCTGGTAACTGCCCAGAAGCAAAACTGTAAGAATCGAGGGAGAATTAGTTCTCTGGAAGCTGTTATTTGCTGCTTGTGAAATTTCAGATTGAAAAAAGGCAGGAAAAAAATCTTTGATCCTCCAGAAGATATTCCAAGTCTCTGCGTGAATTATTCTGGAGACAAAACCTCTTCTTCTGGTCCACAGGCCTGGCTTTTAAAGTAGCGTAAAATCGAGATGGTCCATGGCTCACACCTTCTGCTTTTGAGTCTTCATTTTACCTGTGCTGGACAGGGGAAAAAAAAAAATCCCTTTCGGGTGGGAGAGGAGATTGGGGGTGGTTGGGTGGGTTTGTCCAGGTTTCTTTTGCACAGGCTTTTTGTTGTGCCTTTTTGGAACAGAATCCGCTAACGTTGCCGCCTACCAGATTTGATGGTGTCCATTTTACTTTATCTGCTTGCATCTCGCACCCGTTGCTCCTTCCTTATAAACTAGACTTCCTTGTCTCCTCTCCAGCAAAATGAGGCTCGCTGCCATCTTTCACAATGAGCATTTCTCAAAACATTGCATATCACTGTTGGGTTGTCAGCTCGCAGTCAGATCAATCCGCAGTTAAAGCCTTCAATTGTGTGCAACTTCACAGCTTTTTTTCAGGAGGAGTTTGGGAGCACCTTTGGGACAAATCTCACTCCATCAAGAGCATGGGGAGGCTCCACTATCGTGGGATGGAGAGGGGAGGATGGAGGGGGTTGACACATGGGACAGACTCCCTTTCGCAGATGGGTGGGTGTAGATAGATAATTCATAAAATTGGCTGAACAATTGCTATGTGTTGAAAAACCATGCAGTGGTGGCACAGTGGTTAAAGTGCAGTATTGCAGACTGGCTCTGCCCACAGTTCAATACTGACTAGCTCAAGGTTGACTCAGCCTTCCATCCTTCCTAGGTTGGTAAAACAAGGACCCAGATTGTTGGGGGCAGGAGGCTGACTCTGTAATCCGCTTAGAGAGGGCTGTAAGGCACCATGAAGTGGTAGATAAGTCTACTGTAAGTGCTGTTGCTGTCACATTGATTGAGATCTCTGGACATAATGGCTTTTCAACACAGTGTCATCCTTTTGCTCAACAAATAAGTCCCTCAACACTGTCCAACTATTTACAAAGTCTGCACTACTATCACTATTAATCTTCTCATCACTCCTTATCACCCATCCCCTTCCACTTGTAACTATATGACTGTAACTTTGTCGCTTGTATCCTTACTATTTATATTGACTGTTTCCGAGTGTGATTTGATTGCTTTGTTGTACCCTAAGACCATCATTAAGTGTTGTACCTGATGATTCTTGACTCTTGACAAATGTATCTTTTCTTTTATGTACCCTGAGAGTATTTGCACCAGGACAAATTCCTTGTGTGTCCAATCACACTTGGCCAATAAAGAATTGCAGACGTATTCTATTCTATTCTATTCTATTCTATTCTACTCTACTCTATTCTACTCTACTCTACTCTACTTTACTCTATTCTTATTGTACCCTATGACGATCATTAAATGTTACACCTGATGATTCTCGACTCTTGACAAATGTATCTTTTCTTTTATGTACACTGAGAGCATTTGCACCAAGACAAATTCCTTGTGTGTCCAATCACACTTGGCCAATAAAGAATTCTGTTCTGTTCAGTTATGACCAAAAGGTTTTTGATTTCTATTTTTGGATATGGTTATTAAGAGTACTGTAGGCCTGGCTGAGGTGACGTGGGCCAGCACCTTACATTTTCCAGGATGGCCCTGTGGGCCAGATCTGACCACATTGGCCTGTGGACCTTGTGTTTGACACCCTTGCTCTAGATAGATGCATTTCTTTTGGCATTTCTTTTATGAAAAGGAATGACAGAGGTCTTCAAATCACAGATTTTGGGTTTTACCAGCAAGAGAAGATTGGGGAGGCTAGATATAATCAAAATACAGGTCTTTTAAAAGTGAAAAAAATAAATAAATGCTTGTTTGGTACTTTACAGACTCTGCCAGGTTGTCATATGGAGATGGGAAACTGTCCACCAAAGAATGCAAAATAATAGCGGTATTGACGCCAAACTAAAAGTGCAAGGGCTTGTCTATTCTGATATGCCTTGGCCAATAGCCAAACTCCCCGTTGGTAGTTGGTTGTTTCTGAATAAAAATTAGAGGGAAATCTGACTATGGTATTGGATCTTGAATAGCAATAGCACTTAGACTTGTATACCACTTCCCAGTGCTTTTGCAGCCCTCTCTAAGCGATTTACAGAATCAGCCACTTCCCCCAACAATCTGGGTCCTCATTTTACCAACCTCGGAAGGAGGGAAGGCTGAGTCAACCTGGAGCCTGGTGAGATTCGAACTGCTGAATTGCAGGCAGCAGAAGTAGCCCTGCAGTACTGCATTCTAACCACTGCACCCCATGGTGTGGCTGTGTTGTCTGTGTTTGAGCATCTCTGGGAATATGGGTGCGCCTTGGTTATTGATTTTGTGGAATACCCAGAAGGTCATTTATTGCTCCATTGACTCTTCCCATGTGCTAAACGTTAAGAGATGGCCAGGCTACAAAAGGAGCTGTTGCAGTTTCCACCAAAGAGAAGCATGTTTCAGAAAACAAGAAGAAGAAGGGAGCTTGGAGATCTTTTAGACTAACCCCCTGCCCAGGTTAGAAATCCGAAGACCTTTCTAGCCAAAGGGCTTCCAGTGATGGAACCTTCATGATACCAGATTCAAAATGTGGTAGCTGATTGTTCCATGGTTAATAGCTGCAATAGTCAGGAAATTCCTGCTTATTTGAGAGTTTGAATCTCTCTTTGAGAACTTTCAACCCATTGATTCTTATTGTACCTTTGAGCAATAGGAAGAATGATCTACCTCTCTTCCTATGACACTCCTTCAACTGTTTGGAAGACTGCTATTATGTCACCTCAGCTGCCTTTTCCTTAAGTTAAATATACTCAGTTTTTAAAATTGTTTTTCATAAGATTTAGCCTCCAAACCCATCATCTGCTTCATTGGGCAAGAAAAACCAAAAGTACACATATAGACTGGGTGAAACCAGACTTAGTAGAAGTAACTGTGAGAGGGATCTTGGAGTCTTTGTGGACAACCAGCTAAATGTGAGCCAGTAGTGTGTGGTGATAGCCAAAAAAGTCAATGCAATCCTAAGTTGCTTTAACAGAGGGATACAATCAAGATCAAGTGAGATACTAATACCACTCTATAAAGCCTTAGTAAGACCACACCTAGAGAACTGCATCCAGTTTGGTCACCACAGTATAAAAAAAAATGTTGAAGACTCTAGAACGAGAGCAGAGAAGAGCAACCAGGAGGATTAGGGGACTGGAGGCTAAAACATATAATGAATAGTTGCAGGAACTTGGGATGGCTAGTCTAGTGAATGAAGGACCAGGGGAGATAGGATAGCAATCTTCCAATATTTGAGGGGCTGCCACAAAAGGAGAAGGTCAAACTATTTTCTAAAGCACCTGAAGGCCAGACAAAGAATAATGGATGGAAACTGAACAAGGAGAGATTCAGCCTGGAAATAAGAAGAAATTTTCAGACAGTGAGAACAGTCAACTGATAGAACAGAAGTTGCCTTCAGAAGTCAGGCGGAGTTTCATCACTGGAGGCTTTCAAGAAGAGACTGGACTGACATCTGTCAGAAATGGTGTAGGGTCTCCTGCTTGGGCAGGGGGTTGGACTAGATGACCAACAAGTTCCTTCCAACTCTGTTAATCTGTATCTATTGCTCTTCTTCATTCTTTCATTCCTCAGCACCCTGTTTGTATTGTAGCAACTAAAACTGGACACAGAGTTCCAGGTATGGTCTTACCATGGCAGCCTATTGTGTCTAAGTCTCTGTTGATGGAGCCCAAGACTGTTCTGGCTGTTTGGGTAGCTGCTGCCAGACAGCAGACATGGTTGCTTGTGCTTAAATTGTGATTATGGAGAGACTTTGACCCTTTTCACTAGTAATAACCAAGGACCACCTGTCAAAAACAAGGATAACAGAATAACATAGTTGGAAGGGACCTTAGAGGTCTTCTAGTCCAACCCCCTGCTCAGAGAGGAGACCCAATACCATTCTGGACAAATAGCTGTCCAGTCTCTTTTTAAAAGCTTCCAGTGTTGGAGCATTCACAACTTCTGAAGGCAAACTGTTTGGTTGATTAGTTGTTCTCACTCATTAATTTCTTCTTAGTTCTTAGTTGGCATGATAAGTTTCCATTTATGACTTCTTGTCTTGTCTCCATGTTCTTTGGAGAATAGGTTGATTCCCTCTTCTGTGTGATAACCCCTCAAAACCTGGAAGACTGCAATCATGTCACCCCTAGACTTCTCTTCTTTAGACTAGACATAGGTTGCTTGATTAACTTTTGCAGGATCTTCCCATATAAAGAAGTGGCTTCCAATCTTCTGAGTACAATTACAAATTTACCTCTTACTCTGGTTGCTATCATCTATTCTGTCGAATCAAAACCGTAAACCAAAAGTTCATTTTTTTCTCTTTCATTCCAAAAGTCTATGTAGATTTCCTGTCAGCAATAAACATAGATATTAACTTTTTTTTTCTGATTAAAAAAAAAGATCAATTTTGCCATCTCAGGAAGTCCCATTATCTTTACTAGCCATTCCTCTCTTGTTAGTAATGCTGAATTTCCCCAGTATTGTGCATATAATAGTCTCACTGCAGTTATCATCCATAAAAACCTAGTTCCATGACAACTTTCACCTGTCTTCTGAGATGTTGATAATCCCCACTGGCTTTGTGTCATCTGCAAATCTGATGAAGTGCCATTCTCTTCTCTTATGTACTCCATTGTGAGTCATATGCTTCCCTCCTATATGGAGCACTGATAAAAAGCTGAATGAACTCCGAGGTTGCTGAAGTGGCCAGTGGGGTCATATCCCCTTCATCCTGTGATTTGGAGGATGAAAAAAAAAAGATGGGTTGATTTTTTTTGTTTCAGAAAACGTACGTTAAAGAAATAACTCCAGGCCACTAACAAGCAATGCACAGACAAAACTACATGATCAAACCTATATAAAAGCATACCACCACTGCTACTCCATCCCTGTTGTGGCCTGTTGTCTGCTGGCCCCTCCAGTAACTGAAAGAGGGAAGAGGGAATGGAGCTGGCAGAGAAAGAGACAGAGATGGAGCCTGGGCCGTCCATCAACCCTGAGATGGACAGCCAACAGGCCCCAGGTCTGGAGGTGGCTGATGAGGAAGAGGAGGAACAGCTGGGTCCACGGATTTGCAGAAGCAGAGGAGAGGAGAGCAGCGGAAACCTGTGGGCTGGTCCTTGGGACGGAAGAGTCACCGCTGCCAGCAAAGCGCCACCCTAACTCTGGGGATAAAAGATGGGGGGGAGGAGATGAATAGATGTGGCAGACAACTACTCATCTCCCTGCTGGACAGTTGTGTTAGCCTGCATTGAGAGAGAAACGTTTTGCTGGCGCTCCTAACAAAGGAATGATTGATTTAACTACAGAGGGTTTGTTGTGTTTGGGGAGCTGGGTCAGAACAACCCCAATCCAAGCAAGACTTTGCATTCTTAGCTGTGTTGTTAAAACCATACTTTGTGACATGAGGTGGGCCTTGTTGAGAGCAGAGGAGCTCCCAAGAAGGGGTTGGTTTTATTCTGTGAAGCCCCCTGTACTCAGTTTCTAGGCTAATCTCTTGGTAGCATCTGTGAGCCCACCAGGAAAGCCCTGGTAGGCTTTCTACAGAGATAGACTGCCTTTGTATAGTGAGGTTCAGCACCCATGCATTTTTATCATTATCTCGTCTTGCACTGAACATGAGTTTGCCATATGCTCAAAAGGCACCAATCTTTATTGAATTCTTTATTGGCCAAATGTGATTGGACACACAGGGAATTTTTCTCCGGCACATAAGCTCTCAGTGTGCATACAAACAACAAAGTGATGGGTCATAGCTCATAAATCATAATTACAATCATTAATCTTATGAGCAATCACTTGACAAGTGATAAATCATAAGATACTAATGGGAGAAGACAGCAGGAAACATGAGGAGATGAGGAAGATGAGAAAGATAATAGCAATGCAGCCTACCACATGGGTAACAGCCTACTACTCATTGTTGCTGTAACTTTGGGACAAGAGGCACAGAGCTTTCTTAAGCTGGAGGCTGCAGCCGGCTAGGTGGGGTACTCTCCCCCCCACCCCCATGACCAAAACCTAGATTTGGAACGGATTCAGTAAGTATTTCAATGTGAGTTGCAATTACATTAATTACTCTTTGTATGATTGCTCCTATGTTTACTCTCTCGCATTGCAAATTGCAGTTTACCATGGCAAATTGCTGAGGGGGGGCTCAGGTTGGATTCCCCAGCCTGAATCAGTGTGGTTTTTTTTACACACACACACACACACACACACACACAGAGAGAGAGAGAGAGACAGAGAGAGAGACAGAGACAGAGTATTTCTGCAAGAGCTTGAATAAAATGAAAAGCAAGGCTTGATATTTTTTGTAGCAGGGATCCGGTTACCTAAAAGAAAGGATCCCTCTCTGTGGTTTCCTGGGGGTGGGTGGATGCCATCCTCTTGGGGGGGGGGTTATCATCATCTTTTCTAAGAAAAGAGCCTCTCTCCCTCTCTCCTCCTTCCTTTCCTCGTCTGCCAGAGGCAAATTTGCAGCTTCAGCACTTCCCAACAGCGGTTCGATCCCTGCCACAAACGCAGAACAACTTCTGTAAATCCAAGGATGGGCTTGGACAGCTTCTGCCATGCTTTCCCTCCCCTCCCTCCTTCCCCTCCCACGCCCACCCCCAGCCGTCTGCCGTTCCCTCTCTTCCAGGAGGTTAACTCCGTAGGCGGGCAGGCCTGGTTTGTCATTTTGAACCCCCATAAGGGGAAAAAAAAGATAAGTGCGTAGGAGCAGAGAGGCTGATCGGGAGGAAAACTCAGTCCAGGTTTTCACTGTGTGAGAGGGAAGTGGAAGGAGCTTCTCTGGGAACCCAACTCGGAGCTTGCTTTCCATTTTGAGCAAACATTTTGTCACTCCATTGCCCTTTTCCCTTTAACTCGGTGTTTTGGGGTTTTGTTTATTTTTTTCCAAACTTTAAGATGGGCGAACTTCCATTCCCCAGAATTCTCCAATGGCTGGCTGGGGAATTCTGGGAGTTGACATCCACCCGTCTTAAAAGTTCCCAAGTTTGGAAAAAAACTCATTGGTTTGAACTGAAAAAAACCAAACCATGTTCACACACACACACACACACACACACACACACACACACACACACACACACACACGGTTTGTGTTGCTGTGGGAGAAGCATCATGGTGGCTCGCCTGCTTTTTGACTTGCTTGGGTTTTAACTCCCCCCAACCCTTTATTAGCCTGTGCTGGGTTGCATAATTGACAACCAAAAGATCAGCGTGGGCAAGATAATTGAAAAGTTGAGCTCTTTCATGGCATAATTATGCACCCCCCACACCAGCACGACTTTAAGATTGGCAAATAATGAACGTTCGTTTCCTGCATCCTTTTCTCCTTCGCTCCGTGGGCCTGGTGGTTTTTTTCTGCAACCAAATAGGTCTTCTTCTCTCTCTCTCCCTCTCTCTTTCTCTCCCTCCCTGCCATCCTCCTTATTTCCTTCCTTCCTTCCTCCCTCCCATCTTTATTTTCTTCCTTCTTTCCATCCATCCTTCCATCCTCTTTATTTCCTTTCTCCCTCCCTCCCTCCCATCTTTATTTTCTTCCTTCTTTCCATCCATCCTTCCATCCTCTTTATTTCCTTCCTTCCTCCCTCCTTCCCTTCCATCCTTCCATTCTCCCTCCCATCCTCTTTATTTTTTTCCTTCCTTCCTTCCATCCATCCATCCATCCTCCCATCCTCTTTATTTCCTTCCTTCCTTCCATCTCCTTCTTCCTTCCTTCCTCTCTCTCTCTCTCTTTCTTTCTTTCTCTTTCTTTCTCTCTCCCCCTCCCTCTTCCTCCCTCCCTCCCTTCCTTCTCTTCTCTTCTCTTCTCTTCTCTTCTCTTCTCTTCTCTCTCTCTCTTTTTTCTTTTTCTCTTTCTTTCTCTCTCTCTCTCCCTCCTTCCCTCTCTCTTTCTGCCTGTCCGCCCGCCTGCCTCCCTGCCATGTTTTATATACATGGCATCCTTTATATCTCACAGCAGCATTTTAAAAGGGCAAAGAAGATTGCTGGTTTGTGGGCTGTGATTTCAGCAGCAAGGAGTCTGGATTTCCGCTGTCAAACAGCGTATAGAACAAATACTCAAAAGAGAGTCTATCAGTCGGCCTGTTTGCATGGATGCCCATGTCGTTTTCTCAAGATTTGGAAGGATCTTGACGGACTTGAGCATTGGGCCTCAGTTCAGTGGTGAGAAAAGTAAGGTTCTGCACTTGGGCAAGAAAAGCCAGATGTGCAAGGCAGATGGCATCTGGCTCAAGAGCAACAACCGTGAGAGGCATCCAGGAGTAGACTAGTAGACAATCACTTACGCATGAGCCAGCAGCTGCCAAAAGAGCCAATGCAGTTCTAAGCTGCATCAACAGAGGGATAGTATCAAGATCATGTTAAGTGGTCATACCATTCTGTTCTGGACAAGTGAGACCACCCATGGCATACCACATCCGGTTCTGGTCTCCACTATTCCAAAAAGGTGCTGAGACTCTAGAAAGAGTGCAAAGGAGGGCAACCAAGTCGATAAAGGGTCTGGAGGCTAAACCATAAGATGAACGGTTAAGGAGACTATGTATGTCTAGTCCAGGGGTCCCCAAACTTGACAACTTTAAGACTTGTGGACTTCAACTCCCAGAATTCTTCAACTTCTGGAAGTTGAAGTCCACAAGTCTTAAAGTTGCCAAGTTTGGAGACCCATGGTCTAGTCCAACTAAGAGAAAGACTTCTGGTACTTGTCCCAGGGAAAAGGTCCACGACTTCCTCTCCAAAGTAGCTAAGGGTGGAAGAAGCAACAGGTGGGAAGCTTGTGAAAGAGTGGTCCAACCTGGAATGAAGGGTTGAAGAGCCAGGGACAAAGAGCTTTGGGGTGAAGAGCCAGGAGGCCATCCAGGTTTCCTGATTTAAATAACACCCCTTTCCATGCTTAAGTTCTGAGGAGCATTGGAACCGAGGCAGGGAGTCCCAAATCTTGGGGCCATCCTCAATTGAGCAAGGCTGGGCTAGGCTGCCGACACTTTCTGAACTTCTGCCAACCAGTAATAATACAGAATAGTTCCAGAGGTTTGGAAGATGATGGAATGGAATAGAATAGAATAGAATAGAATAGAATAGAATAGAATAGAATAGAATAGAATTCTTTATTGGCCAAGTGTGATTGGACACACAAGGAATTTGTCTTATGCAAATGCTCTCAATGTACATAAAAGAAAAGATACAATAAGCAATCAAATCACACCAGGAAACAGTCCATATAGATCGTAAGGATACAAGGGACAAAGTTACAGTCCTACAGTCACAAGTGGGAGGGGATGGGTGATAAGGAGTGATGAGAAGATTAACAGTAATAGGAGTGCAGACTTTATAAATAGTTGAACAGTGTTGAGGGGATTATTTGTTTAGCAGAGTGAGGGCATTTGGGGAAAAACTCTCCTTGTGTCTGGTTGTTCTGGTGTGCAGGGCTCTCATTTTGAGGGAAGGAGTTGAAACAGTTTATGTCGGGATGTGAGGGGTCTGTAAATATTTTCACGGCCCCCTTTTTGACTCGTGCAATATACAGGTCCTTGACGGAAGGCAGGTTGGGAGCCATTGTTTTTTTCTCCAGTTCCTCTCTGGAGTCAGTGTCTGTCCTGTTGGGTTGCAGAACCAAACCAGACAGTTATAGAGAAAAAAATATTGTAGCATCTGGCGTCTCAAGAGACCTGCCAGGCAAGTGGGGCTGAGGCCCGGAGCTTGTTTGATGCCCTCTTGTGTTGGGATTTCAGAAACCCTCTCACCCTCCTCTTTGTAGATCAAAACTCTGCAAAGGTGCTTTTTTCAAAAAGCAACTGGACTTTGTTGGTTTTTTCTTGAAGACGTTTCGCCTCTCATTCAAGAGGCTTCTTCAGTTCAATTCTTCCCACTGCCTGGAAATGCAGCAACAAAAGTGATCTCTTACCTAGAATGACAGCCACCTACAGAACAAGAGACAGGAGGTCCATTAAGTTTAATTTTTTTTTTTTTTTGGTGAAAAATTAACATCTTCCCTCCTGATTTCTCTGTCAGTTGCTGCTTTGCTCCCAAAGATCTCGGGGGGGGGGGAATGTGTGCTGGGGGATAAGCGCTAATTTATTGCTGTGTTCACTTAGATCTCGCCTTCCTGTCACCTAAGTAGTTTCTAATGACTACCCTGGAGAATAATTGGGAGCTTTTAAAAGTTTTGTGCACAGTTTTTCTCTTTCCTCTTTGTACTTTTCATTTTCACATGTACTTTTTAAGACCCAGAAGATTCTGATCACATTT
This sequence comes from Laticauda laticaudata, assembly GCA_004320025.1. Classification (NCBI taxonomy): domain Eukaryota; kingdom Metazoa; phylum Chordata; class Lepidosauria; order Squamata; family Elapidae; genus Laticauda; species Laticauda laticaudata. The sequence continues at coordinate 47,740 of BHFT01036919.1, forward strand.
TTGACTCACGGTGTTTTCTGAAAAGAGAGGTTGGTCTGCTTTTTTTTTTTTTTTTGAGTTTTTTTTTCCTTCAGCAAGCTCTTTCTTCTCTCAACCTGATACTTCGGTAGCTTTCATTCCTTCTTGGAGTTTTTGACCTGGTGAATGATCTTTGGAAAGCCTCCCTTGCACCCAGTTTTGGTCACCATGAAGTAAAAAAAAAAAAAAAAAGATGTAAGAGACTCTGGAAAGAGTGCAGAAAAAGATCAGCAAAAGATGATTAGGAGACTGGAGGCTAAAACAGATGAAGAAGGGTTGCAGGAACTGGCTACGTTTAATGAAAAGAAGGACTAAGGGTGAGATGGTAGCAGTCTTCCAATATTTGAGGGGCTGCCACAAAGAAGGGGGGCTCAACCTATTTTCCAAAGCACAAAATTTATGTTACTAAATTCTGCAAAGCATCTATGCTTTGGATTGGGGGTGACATGATAGCAGTCTTCCAATATCTTGGGGGGGGGAGGGGGGGAGGCCTGGCTACCACAAAGAAGAGAGAGTCAAACTATTCTCAAAAGCCCCAGAAGGCAGGACAGCACAAGATGAACGAGTCAATGGTTCTTTGTCCTGCCTTCTGGGGCTTTGGAGAATAGTTTGACTCTCTCTTCTTTGTGGTAAGCCAGCATCCCCCACCCCCAGATATTGGAAGACTGCCATCATGACACCCCCACTCCTTCTCATATTATGTGACACCATAGATGCTTTGCAGAATGTTGGTGCTTTGGAGAACAGGAATATTGTTTTGAGTAAGAAAAATGTTTTCTTCCAGCCTGTATGTTGAACGATGCTCATCTTGGTTCTGTCGTCTCCTTGGGCTGAAAGTACCTTATTTCCAATGAAATGTCTTAATAAATGCAAGGGAGGGAGGGGGGAAAGACCAAGCAAGATCTGTCGCAGCCCACAGTTGTTTGTAGTTGGACATTGGCTGATGGGGTCTTGGGGGTGGCTGAGTGGGGGGGTCTTGAAGGCGTTTGATTGGGAGCAGGACACACACAAAAAATAATGGAATGCCATCAATGTGGGGACTCTCTCCCGTTTGTTTTTAAGCAGAAATACAAGGGAACAAAGAAGGAAGATGCCAGTTGGCGTCTTTTCCTGCACCCGGTTCAGAGCACGTACCGAACATTTGGAACACGTGTGGGGCGGGCGCAGGCGTTGAAATGTGTCCCGCTTTTAAATTTTATTCCCTCCGAAATGGACTCCCTCCCGTTTCCCCCCCCCCACCGCCAGGATCACAGTAGCGGCCATTGTGCGCCCCGTGCAGCTGCTGAAATTTGACGAGATCCAAGCGGAGAAAAGGGGAGCAGGTGGGCCGACAATGTGAGCCTGTCGTTCCCAGAAGTATCAGGATGCAGTCCCAGCCTCGGCAGCAGAAGAGCTCCAGGGGTGGGGGGCAAGGGGGGGGGAGAAGAAAAGGGGGGGGGACAGTTGAAGCAGAGGCCAGGAGGGCCCCTCCAGACCAGGCCGATTTTCCTGTCCCACAGGGTGCGTGCGTGTGTGTCTGTGTGTGTGTGCGTGCGCATGCGTGCGCATGCAAATGGGCAGGTAACCCTCAACGTGCAACAGTTCGTTTAGTGACCGTTTCAAAGTTACAACAGGCACCGAGAAAAGGACCGCTGTTCCACACACAGCCGTGTTTACATCATCCCCCTGGTTCACATGATTAAAAATTCAGACGCTCGGCTGCCAATTCATACTGAGGAAAGTTGCCACGTCTGAGGGCTTTTTGCGAGCTTCCGACCACAAATTCAGTGAGGAAGCCAGATTCACTTAACAACAGTGGTCAGAAAGGTCATAAAATAGAGCACGAAACTCCCTTCACAACTGTCTCACTTAACCCACATGGCTTAATTGTGGCTGTAAGCTGAGGACTACCTTTATTATTATTATTATTAGCCTTGATTATAACTGCTTCAAGGTGGCAAAGATACCTAATATTCCTGCCTGCTACTTCCCCCGCCCCATAACAACAACCTCCCTGTGAGGTGGGTTGGGCTGAGAGAGAGAGGGGGGGGGTCTGGTCTAGAGTTACCCAGCTAGCTTTCAGGACTAAGGCAGGACTAGAACTGGTCGCCTCCTGGTTTCTGGATGGTGCCTTAGCCATGAGGCCAAACTGATTTTCTTTTCATGCAAGGCATATTTTCCCACCACAACCCTGCGAGGTAGGAGAGGCTGAGCCGGAGCAGCCTTGCCAAAGTTGCCTCTGAGCTTCTGTGGCTGGAGTGGGGCCCAGCAGCCAGGGGTGCCTGCCCAGTCCCTGAATCGGGACACTGGATTGGGTTGACCCAACCTGGTAGCTTTAGGGCTCTTAACCCCATTGGGTGCCCAACTTTTGCACCCTTTCCCCCGGGGGATGGTTTCAGGAGCAAAGCTTGGGCTGAGAGAGCCCAGAGCGATTCCTGTGCCCCCACAAAGCATTGCCCTGCCCCCACGGACTGGCCCCCCTCCCTTTTATGGACCAGGGACTGAGGGTTGGAATGGGAGTCTCCACCACAAGCCACGATTGCATCAGGATAATTGTGTCGTGCATTATTGGGCAACTTGGCATCACATCACCAAGCCCAAAGACTTATGATTGGCGTGAGGAGGCCCTGACTCTTGTGTTATCCTCTGCTTCCCCTCCTCCCCCAGTGACCATGGATTGGGCACTGTTTTAAACCAGGGGTCTCCAACCTTGGCAACTTTCAGACTTGTGGACTTCAACTCCCAGAGTTCCTCAGCCAACTTTGCACCCCTTTAAAAGAATGAAACAGCTGGAGGAGGAGGAGCCCCCTTGCCCCCATGGGGCAGCTGATCGGAAGAGGGGTCCTCCCCCACCTCCTTTCCCAGCTGCACGGAGGAGCAGCAGCCCCCTCCCCAACCAGCATGCTGGAAATAAAATCCTGGCACCGAGAGAACTTGGAAATGACCCCAGAGTTTGGTGGTGCCAGGAATTCAGTTCGGGTGCCAGGCTGGCAGGTGGGACGGCGAGGGCCGCGCTTGGCTGGAGGCCTGCCCGGCCCAAATGGCTGATGAATTTAATTTCCCTTCTTGGAATCCCAGGAGGTTCTCGGTGTGGTTCGTGGGGGCGGAAGGTCAAGCCCCCCCTCCACTTTCCAAAGAGATCAGTATATAACAGGAGACAAGGAAAGCAGATCTGAGCCAGCCTCTTCCTGCTCTGTTGGGACACCAATTTGGCAAAACTCCCCCCACCCCCAAATGCCTCCAAAATATCCCCCCCTCCCACCGCTGCTTTTCCTGGCTCAATAATTGGGAGCAGGGATGAAGGATGCACATACTTCAGCCTGGCTTCCCCACTCCGAGAGAGGTGCACCCTAGAGGCGCAAGTCCCTTTAGAGTAGGAGCCCCCAAACTTGGCAACTTTAAGACTTGTGGACTTCAACTCCCAGAATTCTTCAGCCAGCATTGCTTACTCTCTTGCAGGCCCTTCCTCTGCAATCTCTGCTCTTTGGGGGAATAAGAGAAAAAGAAACAGATATGGCTGGCTGAGGAATTTTGGGAGTTGAAGTCCACAAGTCTTAAAGTTTGCCAAATTTGGAGACCCCTGGTTTAGAGCCTGAGACGCCCCCCGAAAGACAGGCCGTCTGGGAACGGTGTGCCTGGAACTCACACATGGGTTACGGGGGGGGGAGGGGAAGGCATCCTGGCAGGGGCTAAAGCAGCTGAGATCAGGAGGGGGAGGTGTGAGAAGGGGGGGGGGGGGAGTGTCACAGATGTTCCCCACAAGACCCTGTGGGGGAATGTGGGAGGGGAGAGGAATAATGTGCCGTGCAGCTCCAGCATGTGCACTTGTGTCTTTGGACTCGAGTTGCGCTGATTAGCATGTGAAAGGCCGGAACAGTGAGGTTCTTGTGCAGCCTGGGTCAGATGCCCGAGACGGCCCTCCCATCGGGGTTTGAAGCCCACGGCCGGCGAGCCTTTTGCGTAAACTCCCCATGCCTCCCAGTACAATTAACCTTTCTCGCTGGTGGACGAGGCCATCCCTGTTGGATGCAGCTGCTGGGGCTTATGCAGTTGCCAATTGAGAGTCTGTGGACTCCCTCCACCCTCCCAAACTCTGAAAAGCTGACTTTGGCATCGAATGATCTCCTGGAAGCTACAGGATGTTTGTGGATAAAACAAACGCTCTTCCTCTCTCTTTTAATCATTGGGAGTTCCAGCCGCAAAGGAGAAAACAATAATTGAGGTTCAGGTGTAGGAAACAAGTTGCACTGCTACTTCTCAGAATAACAGCAGAAAAATGAAGTAGAGCATAGGTGCCTCTTCTCATTATCTGTCTCTTTATTTGATTGGAGGTCTTTGTCAAGCAAGTGGGAAGTTGTGGGTGCTTCATCCCTGGAGGTTTTTAAGAAGAGACTGGACAGCTACTTGTCTGAAATGGTTTGGGTCTCCTGCTTGAGCAGGGGGTTGGACTAGATGACCTACAAGGTCCCTTCCAGCTCTGTTCTGATCCTCAAAGGACTGAAACCTGGAGCAATCTAGTTTTATCTAGTTTGCTTAATTATTATTTCAAGTGGTACTTTTCAGACCTGGTCAGAGGGACATTCCATAGCGAGGTGATCGAGTTTTTGATCAGAAAAAAAAAAAAAACCCTCCATGAATTTCAGTTCCCCCCCCCCCCTCATAAATACCCATGAGTCAGCCTGTTACATCACTGTGTGAATAGTGCTTATGGTCTGGCCGCAGGTCAATTCAGCTGCAGGCTGGGTCAAGCCATATGGCAGTGCCTTCAAGTCTGCATCATCAAAGCTGACGCCAGCCAGAGCATAGAACAACTCGGAGAAGTAATGCAAGGTCAGAAGATGTGGAAACACCCGGCCCATAATAATAATTCTTATTCTTATTCTCCTTTTTTAAATATTATTTTTTATTTTTTTTATATTTACAATCATTCCATCTTTCATTCATACAGTGTGTCGACTGGGTACATATATTTTGTGTTAACAATTATAATTAATATTTTTCTTACCAATATAACAACAATCACACTTTCTTTAGAAGCCATTATTTCTTATACCTATTACTTTTATAACAATCTTATTTCTCTATATGTTCATCTACTCCGTTTTAACTTGTTTTATTTCCCAACCATTGATAAAATAAGTCCCATACCATGTAATATAGTTCTTTTTCTCATTCTCATTCTCCTCCTCCTCCCTTCTTTTCATCCTCCTCCTCCTCCTCCTCTTCACTCTCATGACTGCGGTCTAAATTGCCTACCCTTACTCTGTGTCCAATTCCTTTTTATGTCTGGATGGGTTTCTGGGAACTCTGGTCGCACAGTGGTTGGAATGCAGGATTGCAAGCTTTCTGACCACAGCCAGGAGTTTGATCCTGACCAACTCAAGGTTGACTCAGCCTTTCATCCTTCCAAGCTTGATAAAATGAGGACCCAGATCGTTGAGGGCAATAGGCTGACCCTGTAAACTGCTTAGAAACTGCTGTAAAGCACCATGAAGCAGTATATAAGTCCAAGTGTTATTGCTATTGTACAACACATACATAGGTGGATAGTTCTGCAATGGTACCCAATTTACCTGTTAGGAATGTTTTAACATTTAAGAGGAGAAAATAGGCAGCCATTCTTTCATCTCTAGTGTTGAAGCCTCTGGAGTATCAAACTGAGGAGTATAGATTTATATGTAATTGGAACATGTATAATATTTAGTTTATTCAGTATTTAATATTTAGTTTACTAATATTCAATCCTAGATAGAGGCAGATATTTCTCTCTCTGGGCACACTGAGAAGATATCTGCTGAACAAAACTCCACATTGGTGACAGGAAGGGCATCCGGCCATTAAACATTCTGCTAGCTCCATTCAGTTGCCCAGACTCCACCCCACAAGGGATTATGGGGTCGTTAAATGATGATGATGATGATGTATAATATTCAGTTTGTCCATCAACACGGTTGTCTGAAAAATAGATTAGCTGCTGACATAGCTACTTGATTGCTTTACCCTTTTCTGCCACCCTCCCCTTTCTTAATAATCATTTGGATATTGGGCCATTGTGGGAGGAAAATTTTATGCAAAGCTTGCCATTTGCATGAGATTGGGTGGAATTGTTCCTTTCCTACCTGACAGCTGTCTTGAGTGCAGTTGGAAAAGAAGTAAAGCCAAATACTAGGTGCTATCAACCCTGATGAATTAGGAAGTGTGTGTGTATATGTGTGTGTGTGTGTGTATATAAATTTTTTTGAAAACAAATGCACGTGTGGCTATTTCTCCCATTGCTTCTCAAACGTGCTGCTCTTCAGTGTATCATCCTGTCAGATTCAACATCCCAGCCCTTCTCCTTTGATGGTCCTATAATTGCATATCGACACAAGAACTTTGCTGATGAGTGGGTGTAACATCTTTTAATACAGTAACACCTCCCTTACAAGTCCAGGTAGTCCTCGAATTAGAACAGAACAGAAGAGAATTCTTTATTGGCCAAGTGTGATTGGACACACAGAAATTTTGGGCTCTGATGTGGTCATAAGTCAAGGACTACCTGTCTCCAACTTTTACTTTTGTGCTTACATTATTTTATTTTATGTTATTATTTGTTTTGAACAGGAGTTTGGCGTGTGACGTAGTGTCATTTATAGGAGGACTTCTTAACACACCTGGCATTGTGGTGGCTTTTACTGGATACCTGGGACTGCAACCCGGGGAAAATACTGGAGAAAAGTCACGCCAGGTGCTGGAAAGAGTTTGGAACAATGTGCCACTTGTTTACCTTTGGGTAACTAGGAGCATGTGGCAAGCCATGTCCTTTCCTCCATGAGATGCCTTCAAATTGCAGATAGGCCCACCAGTCTCAAGAGGTTGGGAATCATGGGCTTAAGCTCACCAGCCAATGAGGTCTTCATCTTGATGATTCTTTGCACAGTTTGTTCATACTTGCTGGTCCACAAAAATAACTTAGAAGACTTGGTCATCACAATTAACAGACAAAGAACTGGAAATACACACACACACACACACTTATGTATATCACACACTCTACTCTCTCTCTCAGACACAGAGAGAGAGAGAGAGAGAGAGGAGAGAGAGAGAAAGATGAGAGAAAGAGAGAGAGATGAGGGAGAGAAAGACACAGAGAGAGAGAGAGACAGAAAGAGAGAGAGAAAGAGAGGTGATAGAGAGAAAGGGAGAGAGAGAGGTAATCTTCTCTAACATCCCACTTGTTATATAGGCAGATCAAGATGTATGTACTATGTTAAAAGAAACAGACATGAAAAATGCACGAAGTCTTCAGGTGGATTTTAATTGCAAAATAAAGGGATCATGGGATGGGAATCAGATGGCTGTGGACGTGCAAACAGCCAAAGAGTCCTACTCGCCTTCAAATGCCATTGTTGCTTTACAGCTCCACAGAGGGACCTTTCCCATGTGCTTTGCACAGTGCCTCTTTTCAGAGGCTTTATGAAGTCCTACCTTACATCAGTAACGTGCCTTATTTCTGCAGCAACCTGACAATGTCCTCCATCATTCCTTCTAGGTTGGGAATCTCAGCTTCTGGAAACTGGGTTTTTGGCCATCTTCCTGTGTCCTTTGTGGAGGCTTTCCTGTGTGGCCAAAGACACCCCTCCTTCCCTTATTGTCATCTGGGCCTATCGTTGGCTTGTTTTCAGAATCATGCTTGGAGCAGTAAGTGCGCCACGGTCGGAATTGTCTTATGGGAGGCATGAAAATGACGTGCGACGTGGAGAAAAGTGTGGATATGTTTTATGCACGAAACAGAACAGGGGTCTCCAACCTTGGCAACTTTAAGCCTGGCAGGCTTCAACTCCCAGAATTCCCTAGCCAGTCAGGATAAAGCTGGCATTAGAATGCCAGGCTACCCCTGGTAACTGAAAGGGGGACCCGCAGGTGGAAAAGATGCCAATTTGTAGGTGGACGAGGCATTCCAGAGAAGGGGCTTAGAAATACTTTTGTGCAGCTGGTGATGAACGGCTTAGTTGTAAGAGACATAGCCCCTCCCCAAATGTCAGGGCTAGAAATGGGTGTGTTTCCACTACAAAATAAACATGTGAGAACAAGGAAATTATTCCTATGTACATTGCCAGATTCTTTGCATTTCCAACACAATTCTGAAATTAAGGTAATCCGTATGCAAAATTAATTTACTAACCTCCACCAAAGACGGAATTGCCAAGGCAGATGGTTACCTTCAGCAGACTTGGCCCCTGATGGCTTCATGGCAATAGTACTTAGATTTATATACTGCCTGCCAGTGCTTTATAGCCCTTTCTAAGTGGGTTATAGAGTCAGTTTATTACCCCCAACAATTTGGGTCCTCCTTTTACTCACCTCGGAAGGATGGAAGGCTGAGTCAACTTTGAGCTGCTCAGGCTCGAACTGCTGGCAGTTGGCAGAATTAGCCTACAATCCTGCATTCTAATCACTGAACCACCACAGCAAGAGAAAGAGAGAGACAGAGAGATAGAAAGGAAGGTAGTGTTGTGGTTCACCGGCAGCCTGTGCAGGTGGCAGTGGAATCGGATAGTGGGGAAGAAAGGGGATCAGTCTGGGAGTCTGGAGAGGACTCGGATGAGGGTCCTGTGTCCAATGCAGAGATGGGGCCAGGACCATCTGAGAGTGGGGTGCTGCCTTTCGAGCCTTCGGAGTCTGGCAGCAGCGAGGCAGAGGAACCAGGGGACCCTGTTCCCAGTGTGCCTGTGTGCAGAGCTGCTAGTAGGTGAAAGCAGCTGAAACAAAAGGGGCGACCCAGGAGTAAGGCTGGGAGGTGATTGCCCCCCCCCCCAATAAGGTGTAAAGGACAGGCAAAGGTGATGAAATTTTTGCAGGAAGCAAAGTCGTTCGATCGGTTCAGAGTCATTCTTGAAGATCTTTGTACTTCAGTTGTTTTTTTTCTAGTTCATTTGACACTTCTGTTATTGGCAGCACTTCACAGAAAAGAAAGGTGGGTACTTATCTCGAGGGACTGTTTGAGATTAATTCCGGCTGGGAATGAAAACAATTCCCAGCGTTGCAATAAAATAAGACTTGTTTTTAAAATAAGCGTGTGCGTAATTATGGTCTAGGAAGCCTTGGTCAGAACAGGTAGGTAGGTGGGTAGATAGGTAGGTAGATAAATAGATAAGAGAGAGATAAATAACAATAGCACTTAGACTTATAAACTGCTTCACTGTGCTTTTACATCCCTCTCTAAACAGTTTACAGAGTCAGTTTCTTGCCCCCAACAATTTGGCTCCTCATTTTACCAACCTTGGAAGGATGGAAGGCTGAGTCAATCTTGAGCCAATCAGGATCGAACTTCTGGAGTGAGCAGTGAGTTAACCTGCTATACTGCATTCTAACCACTGTGCCACCACAGCTCATAAATCCTCCCCATGGAGTTTTCTCGGTCACAGTTCTGTGTAGAAATGATTTGCCATTGATGTTTCTGGGATTTCCTTTCATACTATCTCACTCGGCCTGAGATTTCCTTGTGGTCTCCCATCTGATCCATAATCAGTCTCTACCCTTCCTTATTTCTAACCCCAGACAAGATCATTCAAATGCTTCCCAAAGGTAGTATGCATAGAAGTAATATACCTGCTTCCATGAACATATTCTCAGCAAATCTAAGCTGGGCCTGCTTTTTTTTTAAAAAAAATAATTATTTAGGGAATAAAATGTTCTTTTCTAATTGAAACAGTAAGATGTCCCAGTCTTGGATTATTTAGCATACTTAAATAAAAATGCAAACAAGTAAAAATAATTAATGTGTGACAACAATGAAGCAGATATTTTTCTCTTCTTTAACAGATTGACGCCAGTAAACTATGGCAATCTGTAAGATCACAGCTCAAAAAAATTGGTGGAAAATGAGTGGGTCTCAAAGACTTTTCAAAGGTCTATAGTGACAGAGATTGACAGATGTCAGAATAAAATATAATACAAAACAGCATTGTGAGGAGTCATTAGACCTGTTAATCTCCCTTCTTATTCAGTTTGTTCATTGATTGATTTATATTATACTTCTGATCTTCTCCAAAGCCATTCATTACATCATGGTTTTTCTTTATTTGATCATTTTAGAAACTTTGAGTGTTTTAAGTGGCCCTAAGGCAGTGATATTTCCAAAAACATTTTGAAAACAAATTATTTGTTTATTAAATATAAAACAGTTAATATCAATAAAGTTGTCAATACATTTAAAACTATTTATTTATTAAAAATTTACACCACCCTACACCCAACAACTCTGGATGGTTAAAACTAAATGAAATTCCATTAAAAAATTGGAGACTCATAGGTTGGAAACCAGTTTTCACAGTCAAGAAAATCCCAAAGCAAATCTTTATTGCCACTGTAAGGCCATCCATCAAAACAAGGGAACACAATAGGTAAAAATGGAACTATTTAAACAGAAGGAAAACTAAGATGGGCTTTTTGGATCTAAGGAAGGATGATGGGCCACCTGGGAAGATATTTATGGGGAGACAGGGTGGGCAGTGGGGCAGGTTCTAGACTATTGGCTGGGAGAACCAGGTCTAAGAAGCGAAGGATGGAAACTAATAAAGGAGAGATCCAATCTAGAATTAAGGAGAAATTTCTTGTCAGTGAGAACAATTAACCAGTGGAAGGACTTCTCTCTAGAAATGGTGGGTGCTCCATCACTGGAGGCTTTCAAAAAGAGGCTGGACAGCCACTTGTCTGATATGATAGAGGCCAGTGATGGCTAACTTTTTCAGCACTGAATGCCCAAAACGCATGTGTGTACGCGCATCGCCAAAATGCAATGCGCGCACCTCCACTGTGCATTCACACTGCCCCCCCTGCATGCGTGGCAAAGACCCAAAGACCAGCTGGCTAACAGGAGGCACACATATATGTGCAACAGAGCTGAGCTGGGGTGACAGAGAGGGCTCTGCATGCCACCTCTGACACGCGTGCCACAGGTTCGCCATCCTGGATGTAGGGTTTCCTGCCTGAGCAGGAAATCATAAGATGTCAACAGGTGTTGTGGTTTGCCAGCAGCAGGTGCGAGCGGCTGAGGTCTTAGAGAGCGAGGACTCCGATGAGGGGCCTGCGTGTGATGCAGGAATGGGGCCAGGACCATCAGGGAGTGGAGTGCTGCCTTTGGAGATTGTGGAGGCTGGCACCAGTCATGAAGAGACCCCCGAGGAGCCTGTGCCCAGTGCTCATGGGCACAGGGCTGCTCGAAGGAAAGAGCAGTGCAGCAGCATGGGCGACTCAGGAGTAAGGCTGCAAGGTAATGGCCCCTCCTTGAGGAGATAAAAGCTAGCTGAGAAACCGCAGTTCTTTGCACAAGGCAAAGAAGTTTGATACTTGAGCCCTGGTGGATGTTAGAATATCTGAGTTGGTGTTTGGAGACTTTTTGATTTATTGTTTGGGATCTTTATCTGTTGTTCTTGGCAGAGCTAATTAGTTGAAAGCAGCCTTTTATCTGTGAAGAAACAGGATTCGTAAATGAAACGGTTAAAGGTGGTGCTGTTACCTTTGTCTTGTGTTTACTCTCTTGGGTCAGAACAAAAGGAGAAAGTAGGAAGAAAAATGAGAAGGATAATACCATAGCGAAGAGTTGATTTAAAGGAGGTGACAGAAGAGCCTTTAAGGGCATTGTGTAGATGGAGGTTTTGAATGTACATCAGTGCTCTGGTAAGATCCATCCTATCCAGAGGTGAGCCACTGAAATGGTTGCATCGCGACCAGGAAAATGCCAGGTAACTGTCCCTTAGCTGCAGAAAGTGAGGTTTGCAAATGCTGTTTGCCTGATTTGAATCCAAGGCAAAGTGGCTGCTTTGTAGGCAGCAAAGCGCTCCATTGTTCCTGGGCGCGGGGGGGGGGGGGGNGGGGGGGGGGGAGGCAGCTGGGGTGAGGTTGGACAGATTGGCCTGGGGGTAGATTAGGAAACATTAATTAAGATATCAGAGGAGGGCGAGTTCTAGACCTGCCTTAGACACAAAGCCTAAAGCGGGGGGGGGGCTTTGGGCCAGTTGCTCTGTGTCTCTCAGCCCAACCCACCTCACAGGTTTGTTGTTAAGGGGAAAATAAGAGTCAGAAATATTAGGAGTATTAGGCTGCGGCTGCCTTGAGTGTATGTGTGTGGGTGGGTGTATGTGAGGGAGAAGGTGGAATATAATGATAATTTATTACAATTTATAATAATAAACAACAAGAACCTGTCACATAACACCTCAGGCTTGACAAATGCCAATAAGAAAGACAAGAAAGTGTGAGTCTTGGATATGGCAATGCCTGGAGTCAGGGGAAGGGGAGGGAAGAGAGAGAGGAGAGGAGAAGAGAAGAGAGCTACTAAATAGTTTAATTACCAAAAAATTTATCACAAACTCGGGGAGGACAGAGGTAAATTTTGATGAAAGCCTGGCTGAAGGTATGATTATTCATTCGCCAGATCTGCTTCAAACTTTGAGGTGGGCAGCAAATAGAAGAGATAGAACTAGAGAAAATGACACAATGCAAAGACCTGCAAATAGAAGTAGAACAACTCTGGCAAAAGAAAGCAAAGGTAGTTCCAATAGCCATAAGTAGCTTAGGTGCAATCTCAAAACAACTGGAGCACCAGGGGTGGGATTCAATTTTTTAAACAACCGATTCTGTGAGCGTGGCTTAGTTGGTGGGTGTGGCTTGGTGGTCATGTAACTGCCTGGGCATGGCCAACTCAACATCACTCACATCGAGGCACGCATCTCCTCGCCTGGCCTCTCGTGAATGTGGGGATGCTGCAACAGTCGTAAGTGTGAAAAATGGTCATAAGTCACTTTTTTCAGTGCCATTGAAACTTTGAAGGGTCACTCCACATAAGCAAAGTACCAGCAAAGGAGGGAAAAAACTCCAGAGAAGTTCCTGAGACAGGAAGTCTGGTCCTGCCAAGAATGTAATAAGGGTTAACGGAGAGACAGTTTCTGTAAGCAACACCAGAATGTTTCCTTCCTACCTTCCTTACAGGATTAGGCCGGTAATTTCTTCTAACAACCGGTTCTCCAAACTGCTTAGAATGTTAACAATTGGTTCTAGCAAATAGGTGCAAACCTGTAGAATCCCACCCTTGTGGAGCACTACTTGAACACCGTCGGCATTGACAAATTCACCATCGGTCAATTGCAAAAGGCAGCTTGACTTGCCACAGCTTACATCCTTCCACAATCCCTTTGAAATTATCAGTGTGGTATTCTAAACATCTGCCCGGTTGTACGAGCAACCACAATAATAATAAAAATACAAAAGAGCAATTGGAAGGCCACATTCCTATAGCTGGGAATTTTGCATGGCTTCTTGTCTTAAACAAAGGAGTCCCTGACTTTTTGTTATTCAAGGAACAATAAAGTAATACATCCGTCATTGATTGAAGCCTGGCTCCTGGTGACCTCATGGGCACATCTATGCAGTCTTCTTGGCAGCAGCCAGAAGTGAGAAGCACCATGTTTCCTGTGATGACCCAAAGGGACGTGGCACAAAAGCAACGAAGTCACAAAAGTAGGTAAAGTCCCTTTAATTCCTCCAACTTGGCCCCCAATGTCCAGTTATCATTGGCTGGAGAAAAAACTCTCCCAAGAACAGNACTTGGCCCCCAATGTCCAGTTATCATTGGCTGGAGAAAAAACTCTCCCAAGAACAGTTTTTAAAGGGAAGAAATTCCATACAAACCCAAAGTACATCTAAATTATAAATAAAAACCAACAAACCATGCTGCAGCAATTAACGAGACAGGGCAGGATAAGGGATTGCAGACTTCCAAAAGATAATGAAACACACATATTTGAGAGGACGCCAGAATCCAGATAGACTTGATAAACAAAGATAATTCACGCTTTGCTTCCAGCAAGGTGCTGTGTTCAAATGCCCTTTTAAAATCCTGTTTTCCCAACTGCAGCTAATGAAGGGAATCAGGGTCCTTTCCTCCCCCGTAATCCATGCAACCGATGTTGCTTCCCTTCTCTGTTCCTCCCTGTGTGCTCTAGGATGAAGAGGGGGTGGGCCTGGGTATTTTTCTGAATGCCCAGCCTGACTGTGCCCTTCCCCAGTTTCCTCCACAGCCACCAGAGCCACACTCCCATTTCCTGTCAGCTGCTCGACCTCCCCTTGGAATCAGATTCCAACAGGGGCATGATAATTCCTCTCAATTTCCCAATTTGGCCAAGAGTTGGATTATTTTCCCATTTTGGCCTCCGTTCAAGTGTTAACCAGATCTCTTCTGATTTGGCTTCTGAACCTGGCCTGATTGTCACAGGTTTCCCCCAATACAGTCCTCAATTTACCGCAGTTCATTTAGTGACCATTCAAAGTTACAACAGAATTGGAAAAAAAGTGACTGATGACCATTATTCACGCTTATGACTGTGGTAGCATCCCCAGGATGACAGGATCAAAATTCAAAGCTCATTTAACCAATGTTTTACTTAACCACAGAAATGTTGGATTCAACTGTGGTCGTAAAGCGAGGATACCTGTGAAATAACCCCATTGATTTTTCTGGCAGGGACTTGAAGTGATGCTTTCCATTCCTTACTCCCCCTCCTTTTGGGGAGAGTTTTTCCAGCACTGAAAAAAAAGTGACTTATGACTCTGTTTCATGCTTACTAAAATTCAGATGCTTGGGCAAGTGGTTCACATTTATGATGGTTGCAGTGTCCCGGGGTCATAGGATCGATTCCCCTTTTCAGCCTTCTGACAAGCAAAGTCAGAAGTTGTGGGAGCTTCATGGAACAGAACAGAACAGAACAGAATAGAATTCTTTTTTATTGGCCAAGTGTGACTGGATACACAAGGGATTTGTCTTGGTGCAAATGCTCTCAGTGTCCATAAAAGAAAACATTTGTCAAGAGTCAAGAATCATAAAACACAACACTTAATATGAGTCATAGGGTACAATAATCCATCAAATCATACGAGGAAACAGTCCATATAAATCGTAAGGATACAAGTGACAAGGGACAAAGTTACAGTCCTACAGTCACAAGTGGGAGGGGATGGGTGATCAGGAGTGATGGGAAGATTAGCAGTAATAGTAGTGCAGACTTTGTAAATAGTTGAACAGTGTTGAGGGAATTACTTGTTTAGCAGAGTGATGGCATTTGGGGAAAAAAAACTCTCCTTGTGTCTAGTTGTTCTGGTGTGCAGGGCTCTATAGCATCATTTTGAGGGAAGGAGTTGAAACAGTTTATGTCCAGGATGTGAGGGGTCTGTAAATATTTTCACGGCCCCCTTTTTGACTCGTGCAGGATACAAGCCCTCCATGGAAGGCAGGTGGGTAGTAATTGTTTTTTCTGCAGTCCTAATTATCCTCTGAAGTCTGTGTCTGTCCTGTTGGGTTGCAGAACCAAGCCAGACAGTTCTAGAGGTAAAGATGACAGACTCAATAATTCCTCTGTAGAACTGGATCAGCCTACCTGTAAAATAACCCCATTGATTTTTTTGGCAGGGAGAGTTTTTCCAACACAAAAAAAATCGACTTATGACTCTGTTTCACACTTATTAAAATTCAGATGCTTGGGCAACTGGTTCACATTTATCGGGGTTGAAGTTGTGGGAGCTTCATCACTGGAGGCTTTCAAGAAGAGATTGGACTGCCCTCTGTTAGAAACAGTGTAGGGTCTCCTGCTTGGGCAGGGGGTTGGACTAGATGACCTCCAAGCTCCTTTCCAACTCTGTTAATCTGCAAAATCAATGGAGGAAGCCAGATTCACCTAACTGTGTTATTAACTTACCAGCTTCTGTGATTTACTTAATTCTTAATAGATACTTTTGTTTGAAAAACTAATATACTTAATTGTTAATATAATACAGTATATAATTTAATGTAGTAATATAATGTTAATATATAATATATTATAATTGTAATTGATTAATATAATTAATACATTAATATGTAATTAATATATAATGCAATATATTAGATACATCCTAAAGCAGTTTTTCTCAACCAGGGCAGCTTGAAGATGGGTGGACTTCAACTCCTAGAATTCCCCAATCAAAATCTTCAAGCTGCCAAGGTTGAGTAACACTGTCATAATACAGAATATATTAAATGTATATTAATATTTACATTAATGTATAATTTTGTTCAAAATTTCCTCAGAATGGAAGTGCAAGTAGTAATCTCGGAGCTGTCATTTTTTTCCCTCCCACAGGGGATGATTAAAATACGAGGGGATCGTTGCTGGAAGGATTTAACCTGCATGAATTATCATTACGAGGTGAGCTTTCCAAATTCCAAATTCCTTTGCTCCTTCTTTAAAGGGCCTGTTAAAGTGCTTCTTCTTTCTTTATATTTTTCAACTGGTTGCAATGGATGCCTTCATTCTGGAACTTTCCAAACTCCTGTTGAAAAAAGGAAACAACCCATAAACAACTGCCCTGCAAGGTGGGTTGGGCTGAGTGAGCGGGACTGGTCATAACTCGAGGCCTACTTGTTCTGCGCAAACCAGAAAAAAGGACTGAGAAAATATCTACAGACCCTTCATAACTTAACAACTTACTATCTTAACAACTGCATGATTCACTTAACAACTATGGATAGAAGGTCGTAAAATGGGACAACACTCACTTAACAAACGTCTCCCTTAATCACAGAAATGTTGGGATCAATTGTGGTACCTGCATTTATTTATTCATTTTGGAAGAGAATCTGCAGCTATGAATTGGAAGCCAATAAGAAAGATAGGTAGAAGATAGAATACTTTATTGGCCAAGTGTGATTGGACACACAGGGAATTTGTCTTGGTGTAAATACTCTCAGTATACATACAATAAGCTTAGGTTATGCACTCATGACAACTAAGATGGGGGGGGGAGTTTCAGGATTTACAACAAGGTGCAATAGTTGAGGCTTCAAACCCCCTCTCCCCCAGTGGTTAAGGCTAAGTCCCACTGGCCGACGGATGCAAAACATATGCAAAAAGGACACAGCGGTCGAGCAAAATTTCAGGGGTGGCTCCATCCGTTGTCATCCGCTCCAAAAAGTGGCAAAAATTTGCATAAACAGAACGGAAAAGAACGGAAAAGAACGGACGTGGGTAGTACATAGCGGGGATGTTAAACGGATGTTCATAGGAAGCCTAGAGGATGTATATCGGATGCAAAGCGTTCACTGTGCATCCTTTCTATTTCCGTGCTACTAACGCTGTGTAGACGTTCCGTGCACCTTTCGTTTCCTCCCTCTTTCTTTTCAGCTGCAGCGGATGTGAGTTGAGGGGATGCCCAGAGGATGCAGAGAGGATACAGTGGACGTGTAATGGATGATAATGGACATAGAACGTTTGTTGCCCGTATATGTCGTGGATGTACATCGTACGCGGCGGAAAGTTCAGCCGTTCACAAAGTTTTGTGCAGCTCAAAACTTCTTGGGCGGATGAAATCTCAGTGGACGGATCCTCGACGGATAGAGCGTATGAAACACGTATGCAATGAGTACACAACGGATGCATCGCGTTTTCCAACGGATGGCAAGCTTTTTTTAATGTTTTACATCCTCTTTGCATCCGTTAGCGCAGTGGGACAGGGGCTTTACTGAATTTTAGCTTTCCACGCAAAAGAAGGAAATTATTGAATATATTGTGAGTAATCTTTTTGACAGTGTGCAATTAATTACATTTCAATTGGTATTTTTTTCCCCTCAGCTCTGCCCACTCAAGTTCAGTCTTCTCTTCCCAATCGTTGCTTTCTTTTGGTTTATATTGTTTTATATTCTATTGTTATATTCTTTATATTCGTTATATTCTTTATATATAAAAGAATTATATTCTTTTGGTTTATATTGTTCATGGTTTGGAAAGGGGATTAAGAATAACCCCCAGCGGTCAGGACAAATCCCTAATGAATCCTGTAATACCAAGGCTGGTGTTGCCCTATAAGAGTTGTGTCTTTTTTTCATCGGTTCAAGACAAAGCACTCAAGTCACTAACAGAAGCTCAGCTCAACCCAGGGGTGGGATGCTGGTGGTTCGCAGGGGTGTGGGAGAACCCTGAGCAAAGATTCTGTGCAGTTTGGAGAACCTCCCAAATCCTACTCCTCGGTAGCAACGACTGGAGTTTGTGATAACCTGGAGGAAGACCAGCGCCTCAGAGTTGTTCAGTTGGGTTAAGGTTAACTTCAGATCTGCTCAGTTGAAAGAACTTCAGATCTGGGTCAGAGATCCTTAGTGGATCTCATCTCCCAAGTTACTTGGAAGAAGTGAGGGCTACTTAACTTGGTCTTGCTTGGGAGGAAAGGGAAGGACAGGTGGGAAGAAAAGGAACCACGGGTGTTGTGGTTATTTATCTTGATTGATCAAATATCATCAATTCAATGTTGACTCTTAGTGACTACATAGATAGTTCTTCACCAGGATGAAACACAAACACACACACACGTACACGAACACACATAGACACCCTGCCCCTGCAACATAGTGCTTCAGGTGTTCTGATGGTGCTATTATCCACTCTTTTTTCTCCTTGTTATTCTCCTCCCTTTCCTTATACCTTTTCCAGTTATGGGCTTCACGTAGGAATTGGATCTTTCCATGATATGTCCAAAATATGATAGTTTGAGCCTGGTACTTTTAAGTAACTACTCTGGACTGATTTGTTGGTTGTCCATCATGTTCTCCAGACTTTTCTTCAACCCCAGAGTTCAAAAGCATATTTCTGCCTTGAATTCCCAATTTTCCAAAGTTTATCTTGTGTTGGTTCACTTGGATATTCTTCTATGTCAGTCTTTACATCGCAGGGATTCTCATGGCAACTCTTTAATGAAACTTGGCAACCATTATTGGGAAATTTATTTACTTTTTTTTTTTGAAAAGCAGATGAATATCTCTTAATTAATGTTGTAACAAGAGGCTGAGCCAAGGGGATGAAACGGGTAAGAGGGTGAAGGAAGGCTGGCAAGCTGGTGAGCGACAGATCTGTCAAGAAAATTGGGGTTGTCAAAATCTTCTTTTATCCTGATGATGGGCTGGAGGATGAAACAGGAACTGTGGGTGGTAGAAAATCTGTTTGATTCTTGTGGGAGAAAGATGAAAAGTGAACCAGCATTTAAACTTTTCAAGGGTTGTAAAAAAGAATGACTTCAGCTGGATAGAACATTTGGAGAGGGTGTTTGGAGGATCTGCAAGGTCCTGTTTTCCATAATGGGACAAGGCTGCAATCCTGGGAATGGGACAACTCTCTGCAGCCAATTTAGCCATGGCCAACTCACTGCAGAACAACTTGCCATGGCCAACTAGCTGCAGGACAACTCACCAGGGCCAACTCACTCACATGACCTGAGATTGTCATGCCCCTGTTGCAATCTGACTCGAGAAAGCCAAACAGCTGACAGGGAATGGGAGTGTGGCTGTTGGCTGTGGAGGAAACTGGGGAAGGGCAAAGGCTGGCTGGGCAGAGCAGGGGACAGGTAGAACAAGGGAGAGGGAGTTCAGAGGAAAACCCAGGCCCACTCCCTCTTCATCCTAGGGCACGCGGGGAGGAATGGAGAAGAGAGCAGAACGGGTTGCTTGGCTTACGGAGGAGGAAAGGGTCCTGATTCCCTTCATTAGCTGCAGTTGGGAACACAGTGTGCAAAAAAAAAAGGCAAGCTGCGTGCAGCAGGCTGTTGGGAGCAAACGTGACTTTATCTTGTATTGTTGTGGCTTATCTGCATTCCTGGCGTCTTCCCAACTGTGTGAGTTTTGCCGTGCTTTCAAGTCTGAAATTCTTGCTCCTGCCCTGCCAAACTAATTACTTCAGTTTGGCTTGTTTGGACTTTTAAGTTAAAGTTTGTGTGTTTTGGACTGAATTTTCTGCAGTCAAAGACTATTCCTGGCAGAGTTTTCTCCATCCTGGACATTGGGGACAAAGTTGGAGATAATAAAGGGACTCTTATTGCTTATCTGACTGTGTTGCCTTTGTGCCATGCCTCGGATCATCACAGGGACACTGCGACCATCATAAAGATGTTTCAGTTGCCAAGCATCTGAATTTTGATCATAAGTCCACAGGGATGCTGCAGTGGTCGTTGGTAGGAAAAACGACCATAAGTCATTTTTTTCAGTGCCATTGTAACTTTGAATGGTCACGAAGTCTTAACTTGTGTCGTCTCTTTTTTGAGGATTACACTGCAATTTTCATGCCTTGCCAGCCTCAGGGCAATGGAAAACCATGCCATCCGTTTTCAGCGTATTCACACTAACTAAATCTGAAAGTCTTGGTGGCTCACATGTGGTTGAGTTTTCCGTGCCTGCAGTAAGTTAGCTGTGGCTTCTGTGTTCAGATTGTGTTGCAACCCTGAAAGAAAACAAAGATTCATCATTTGCCACGGGGTTTTTTTTCAGCAAAGGATCCAAAGCCTTTTATGGCAAAACTAAAATCTATCTTTCTTTCTTTTTTTCCTTCACCTTTGAAACATAAGATTTGCTTTATGCTTCGACGTACAATAGTTCATTTCATCAAAGTTACGTCCCTGAAAAAAAGTGATTTACAACCATAACAGATAAAACAGATAATCAGAGTTGGAAGGGAGCTTGTAGGTCATGTAGTCCAACCCCCTGCCAAGCAAGAGACCCTACACCATTTCTGACAAATGGCAGTCTAATCTCTTCTTGAAGGTCTCAAGTGATGATGCTCCCACAACTTCTGAGGGCGACTTCTGTTCCATGGGTGGATTGTTCCCACTGTCAGAAAGTTTCTCCTTATTTTCTAGGTTGAATCTCTCCTTGTTCAGTTTCCATCCATTATTCCTTGTCTGGTCTTTAGGTGCCTTGGAAAATCGCTTTGACCCCCTCCTCCTCTCTGTGGCAGCCCCTCAACTATTGGAAGATGCTCTCCTGTCTCCTCTGGTCCTTCTCTTCCCTAGACTAGCCAAGCCCAGTTCCTGTAACCATTCATCATATGTTTTTGCCTCAAGTCCCCTCATCATCCCGGTTGCTCTTCTCTGTATTTTTCCTAGAGTCTCAACATCTTTTTTATAATGTGGTGACCAAAACTGGATGCAGTACTCTAAGTGTGGTCTTACTAAGGCTTTATAGAGTGGTATTAATACTTCCCTTGATCTTGATTGTATCCCTCTGTTAATACAATTTAGGATTGCATTAGCTTTTTTGGCTGCTGCTGCTGCTGCACACTGCTGGCTCATATTTAGCTGGTTGTCCACTAAGACTCCAAGATCCCTCTCCCATTTCCTGCTATTGACCCTGGTTTCATCCCAGTCTATATGTGTCCTTTTGGTTTTTCTTGCCTAAGTGTAGGACTTTACTTTCCTCTAGACTGAATTTCATTTTGTTAGATACATTTTTCGCAATTGCAGCATAACCTGAAGTCACGTGATCAAAATCCGAATGGTGGGCAACTGATTCATATTTATGGCAGTTGCAATGTCCCGAGGTCAGTTTTGCAATCTTCTGACAAGCAAAGTCAATCGGGGAAAGCCAGATTCACTTAACAACCAGGTTACTAAGTTAACAACAGCAGTGATTCACTGAACAACTGAGGCAAAAGAAAGGTTATAAAATGGGGCAAAGCTCAGTTAACAACAGACATTTTGGGCTCCATTGTGGTCATAAGTTGAGAACTACCTGTATTAGCAGGGCTTACCAAATATAGTGTGTGGCTGAAACTGATTGCACCTCTTTTTATCCCCCCAGTTTTGGACATGCTCCTCTCCACCTTTAGGTTGCCACCAGCATGTGTAGACCGGCATGTGCAACTTTCTCATAAAATCAGTGAAAGCCGTAGAATTAAACATTCTTTGCACTCTTTTAAACGATGCTATGCATACCAATCCAGTTTTTAATCCAGGAATACAAATCCTTTACCAGTCTTGCTATTTTTTAAAGTCCTCTGTGCTAGGGAATTGCACAAAAGAGCCTTTGTCTTTTTTTTTTTAAATTTATTAATCTAATTTATAGGTTTGAGAATTTTGAATTGGTGGATCATAAAAGCTGATTTACATTCTGCTCTTAAGAACCTTCCGGAGCGACAGCTTAGTCTGCAGGCAATGAAATGGAATTAGGAAGAATTTCCCCACTCTGTATGATATGCCGTAATGCCTAGTAATGATCAGACTTCAGGTTCTTCCCTCGAAAACTGGGAAATTCTTAGTGTGCCAAAAAAAAAAAATTAAAAATACTGGAAGACCAAACCATTGTTGTATGCTTGCCCTCTTCAAAATGCATGTCTGCATGAGTCACTGTTAACGAATTTTCCTTTTCCAACTAACTTTCTCTGGCAGATAGCAATTGGCTACACTTCTGTGTTTCACATGATTAGATTATTCAGCCATTCCTGATTTTGAGATTCAATGAAATTTCATCCCTCCGAGGAGGATTTTGGGAGCACCTCCATATGAGTCTTCTGGCAGCTTGTTTCTTTCCAATCCAGAGGCACCACTCAGAACCAGGAGATAAACAGCTCATGTTCATTATTGCCAGTATAAGAATGCNAAACAGCTCATGTTCATTATTGCCAGTATAAGAATGCTTCTTATGTACCTGGAGTTAGGTGGGACATGTGTCTTTTATCTGAACAGGTCTGTCAACATGTCTGCGGAATATGGACCAAGAATTTTTCTGCATTCTTATCCCCGTGGTACCTTTTCAAGAAACAATTCAGATGACAGGAACCAGGAGCACCACCCAGGTGACCCTGAGGACATAGATAAACCTCCAAGTGGCCTCAACAACCCTCTAAAAGGATGCAAATGACCAGCTGTCTGCAAAGAGTATCAATCCTTCCATTCTCCACCATCAAGTCAGAGCTGAAGAAACTTCTTGGATGAGAAGGGAATTGCTATCTGCCAGAGAAAGTTAGTTGGAAAAGCACTTTTGGGACAACTATGACCTGGATGATGAAGAATCTCTCCGGACTTTATTTGTGAAATGTGTTAGTTCTCAGACTTCTTGGAGCATTTGAAGAGAAGAGGGAGATTAGGATGAAGCCGCAAATGTTGCTTGATGATTTATGGCCACTGCAGAAATAGATGAAGGTGTTTGGTCTGCAAGGACTCCATGGTGAAAGGAGACAGGTACTGCAGCCTCTTGTCTTCTTATTCATGTCAAGGTATTCCTGTTTGGAAGCTCATCAGTAGAAGCTCACCCATGGAAAGGTGGCTGTGGGGATGTTTGTGCCCTTGTGCATGCACACAAATGGAACATATTTGAATTTCTATGCAATGTGGAATGGGTAATAGAAAAATTAAAAAATATTTTTAAAATTAAAAAAATAAAATGAATTTTGTTAAAAATACCAATTTCTAAAGAGTAGTAATGGGACATTTCCCTGTCAGCTTCCAAGAAGCATCTGTCTTAAGGGGCCCCAGCAGGAAAGTAAGAGATGAACATCTCGTGTGATCCTCAGAATTATTTACCAATTGCAAAAGACCATTTTCATTTTCAAAAGTTGTATATGTCTCCTTGGATTCATGGTAACGGTTGGTGTGATGGGTTTTATTTGAGCAGCCCGAGAAATGATTCTATGGGCCATCACATTGAAAACCAGTAAGTTTTCTTCTCCCTTCTGCATACTCTTTTCCTTTGAGCCATGGTGGCACAGTGGTTAGAATGTAGTACTGCAGGGCTACTTCTGCTGGCTGCCGACTGCCTGCAATTTGGCAGGTAAGCCACTAGGGCTTCAGTGTTCAGGCTAAGTACTTAGATAAAATGCTGCATGCGGCCTTAAACCTTTTGCTTTACCAGAAAAACATGGTGAAACTGTTCTTTGCAAATGTTTATTTCCTAGAGAATTCCGTAAGAGAAGACTGGTGAGCGCTTCCCGTGTCCCATCTGCACAAGCAGCCACAGGGTTTCTATTAAAGGATGCTCAGATTCTCTTCCTTCAGCGCATTGTTGGGGGGAGTCGCACAATTCGTCTCTGTGAAGTTAACAGTAACCCTGAGAATTTGGCACGGATGACAAGCGTTGCGGAAAAAGAGATTCCCCTGTCAATCAAATAAGATTCCCTTGTGTTGAATTTATGTTTTACCAACAAAGAAATAAAGGGAGACTAGTCTAGATCTACAGTATTTCAAGCTATTTAGCTCTCTTCAGCTAGCCATACCTTTCTGGGATTGGAACTATTTACATATTTGGTAGATATATTAACCACTAAATCACAGGTTCCCCTTGCTTTGTCAGCTGTACCAGGGGAGAGATTAAGTGCTTTTTTATCAGGTCAACCTGATAAAATGGAGCATAATGCTTCCATTTTTGCCTTTCAGCCTCAATCCAGGAGCCTTCGCAGGCAGTTGCTTTTGCGACAAACTATTTTTGTGTTAAATTTGTCACAAAAGTGACAGCCTGCGAAGGCTCCTGGATTGGGGCTGAAAGGTGAAAATGGAAGCATTCTGCTCCATCCCATATTTGGGTAGACCAGGTTGTCCTGGTAGACCGGTCCCATCAGAAAAAAACAAACAAACACTTCAGCCTCCCTTGCGTTTTATGTTGCGAGCTCATCTTACGAGCCTCTTCCACCATTTCTTCTGCGCTCTCTTGCCTCCCGGAAGTACTGGCTGGGTTTCCTGTTTGCAATTTCCCTCAAGCAAATCTTTGAGAAGCTTCTTCAAGGCGGGTTGCTCCCAAAGCTCTCTGGGTGATAGATAGATGGGCAACTCCTTGTCCCAACCCAGAGTTCCTACTGGTTGAATTGATTGCTTTGGAGATGCCTTGCATGGCAGTGGTGGCATTCTACCAGTTTGGCCCGGTTCTACTGAGCCGGTAGCGGCGATGAGCAGTGAAGACCAAACTAGTTCTCTCCACCTCTCTGCTATTGGGCCAACCTACCCACCCTGGCTCCCATAGTCACATTTATCCTCTGCTGTTGAAGCACAGCTGCTTTGCGCGGCACAGCAGAGTGCCGCGTGGCAGCTGCTGAAGCGACCGGGAGAGTGCAGGGCTTGCAGGAGATGAGTTAAAATGCTTCTGTGCCTGTGCAAAGTGTGTGTTTGGCATGTGCGCATGCGCAAAGTATGTGCATGCGTGCAAATCACGCCCACCAAGCCACGCTCACCGAACCGGTGGTAAAAATATTTGAATCCCACCACTGTTGCATGGTCACTTTCATGTTCTGTGAAATCTGTGGTTAGATTTCCACAGATCTGCAGTGGAAGATCTGTGACCGGCCAGGTTTTCAGGGCAAGTAACACTCAGTAGCATCAACACTTCTCTGTGTTGTTGGGGGCCAGCAGTTGAGATTAGAAACTATAAAAAGGATGTTGAGACTCTGGAAAGAGTGCAGAGAAAAGCAACAAGAATGATTAGCGGGCTGGAGGCTAAAATGTATGACAAACGTTTGCAGGAATTGAGGATGTCTCGTCTAATGAAATGAAAGTGTAGGGGAGATGTGATAGAAGTCTTCCAGTACTTGAGGGGCTCCTACACAGACGAGGGGATCAGACTAGTTACCAAAACACCCAAAAGCAAGACAAGAAATGATGTAAACTAATCAGTGGTGAGATTCAAATATTGTTGCCACCGGTTTGGTGGGCGTGGCTTGGTGGGCACACTTTGGGCACATGCACACACTTTGCATGCACACACACGCCAAACGCACACTTTGCGCAGGCGCAGAGACGTTCTTACTCGCCTCCTGCAAGCCTTGCACTCTCCCGGTCGCTTCAGCAGCTGCCTCGCAGCGCTATTCTGTGCTGCGCAAAGCGGCTGCGCTTCAAATTCAGTGGATAAAGGTGAGTATGGGAGCCCGGGTGGATGGATGGGCCCAACAGCAGAGCGGCAAGAGAACTGGTTTGGTCTCCACTACTCACTGCTGCTACTGGCTCGGCAGAACCAGGCCGAACTGGTAGAACACAACACTGAAACTAATCCAAGGAGAGAAGTCAAACTAAGGAGAAACTTCCTAACAGTGAGAACAATTGACCGGTGCCACCAGAAGTTGAAAGCCCCATCCTTGGAGGCTTTCAAGAAGGGACTGAACAGCCGCTTGCCTGAAATGGTATAGGATCTCCTGCTCAAGCGGGGGCAGGAGGGTTGGACTAGAAGATCTCCAGAGTCTCTTCCAACTCTGTTTTTCTGTGTTCTAAATGGTGAAGTGTTACTATTGCCATTTCTCCTCTCTAATCATGTGCACATTGAATCTCACTGTGGCCGCATTCTCTAAGACATGCAGCCTTTTGGCAGCCAGAGGAGGTACCTGGAATTTCATTTTAAAACATCTTCTCAGGGCACCTATGATCTCTTTTTCCAAATTCCAGGTGTGTGGGTCAGGACAAAAGGCTGCCTGCCCCTGATCTCTTCTGACCAGGGCCGTTAAGTCCCATTAAAGCCGTCATCTTTCACAAAAAAAGAAGGGGCATTCTAGCACTTGAGAGAGGATGGCACGGAGAGCTACATGTTTGAGTGTGATGAAGATTAAAATTGGAAACAAGCAGACTCGACGAAGAATACTGTTGTGGTTGTGGTTTCCACACACGCTCATAAGCGCAATATTGTTTCTGCATGTCAAAATACCAGTCCAAATTGCAGCGTAACTTTGGTTTCATACTCCAAGCATTGGGTTGTATCTATACGTAAATGCTATTCCACCGCAAGGGAACCAGAGCCAATCCTTAGTGCAGAAAAGGAATAATGAAAGATAGACTAACAAAATGGAAAGCATTAATATGAAGGAGCAAAGACGAGAGCTAAAACCATCCTTGCTTTCTCTGCCTCCATGCACTGCTCTGCACGTGTCCTTTTGTTCTTTATCCTTTCCTTTGTTTCTTGAAGATCTCATTAGTCCATTCAACCAAGTTTGCTCAGTCTTGCCCTTCTTCTCCACCCATTCAGTCTTCCTTCATCAATTGGCTTTACATTTCAGTCCCCATTCAGTTCTCCTGAATGTCCATAAAGGGGGTTTCACTGACTTAATTCCTTAATTCTTTTGAAGGTTCTGCCACGTAAAATAAAATTTACTGTAGACCTTAAACCCAACCTACTTCACGGCATAGGTTGTTGGGGAGGAAAAGAAGAGGGGGTGTTATGATCCTACCTTGAATTATGCAACATTTATATCATATCCTGATCTAAATATTAGGGTAAATAAATATGTGTGGGGTGAAAATACAAGAGGGAAATTGAATAGTATTACGGTGGTACCTCGGTTAACATTAATTGGTTCCTTCCAAGGGTTTTCCTTGTTTATTTCTCTATCCCAATGAAAAGAAGGATTGGGGTGAGATGATAGCAGTATTCCAGTATTTGGGGTACTGCCACAAAGAAGAGGGGGTCAACTTATTCTCCAAAGCACCAGAGAGCAAGCCAAGAAACAATGGAGGGAAACTAATCAAGGAGAGAAGCAACCTGGAATTAAGGAGAAACTCCCAAATAGTGAGGACAATTAACCAGTGGAACAGTTTCCCTTCAAAAATTATGGGTGCTTTTTAGGAAGAAACTGGACAATCACTTGTCTAAAATGGTGTAGTATCTCCTGATTGAATAGCAGGCTGGACTAGAAGACCCCCAGGGTCTCTTCCAGCTCTGTTCTGATTATGATGTTCATGGAATTCAATTCAAGCCCAGTGGAAAGGTTGAGCAAAGATGTTATAGGACACCCAAAGCTGAGTTGTGACTTGACAATGGTGGTTCCCCTCTCCCCCTCATTTCCTGTAAGAAAAGCCACCCCTGCTGTGTTTAATGCTCTGCCAAAATCTGGCTTTCTATGTTCCATTCCTCATCTGCAAAGGAGATACTTTCTTCCTGCTGCCATATTCTCAATCTCTTGAGTACTTCTTTCCATTATTTTCCAATGAGCTTGTTTTACTGTTGTGAAGCAGTGCAGCTCTGCAAACATCCGGGCTCTCTTCTCTTGGGAAGAAATAACACCAAAATGCCCAGTTCCTTCCTAACTCTTCACTTCATTGATACACAAGAAGCTCAGGAACAGGAATGGGGAAAAAGTGGAAGAAATACATTTTGTTTCATGCTTGGAATAAAATAGTCCTGCTAGAAAATGTGCATCAGTGGAACTTCAGATGCTCTGAGCCTTTGTTCCTCGGGAACAAAGGTAACTCAAAACAAATCTCTCGTTCTTTGATGTAAAGATATTGTTGTGGCCTGTTGGCTGCCATCCCCTCCAGCAGCCGACTCAGAGGAGGAGGATCAGCATCAAGGCATCCTCAGTCAGGATCAGCATCAAGGCAACCTGAGAGCTCCGAGGGGGAAGAGGGAGTAGAGCTGGCAGAGAGAGAGAAACCGAGGTGGAGCCTGAGCCGTCCATCATCCCTCAGATGGAGAGTCAATAGCCCCAGGTCTGGAAGTGGCTGATGAGGAAGAGGAGGAACAGCTGAATACAGTGCCTGATGTACAGAAGGCAGAGGAGAGGAGAGCAGTGGAAATTTATGGGCCGGTCCTTGGGACAGAAGAGCCACCGCTGCTAGCGAGGCCCTACCCTAGCTGTGGGGATAAAAGGCAGGGGACAGAGATGAATAGGTGTGGCAGACAACCATTCATCTTCTGGCCGGACAGCCTTGTTAGCCTGCATTGAGGGAGAAACTTTTGGCCGGGGCTGTTGGTGCTCCTAATAAAGGCTTCAACTACAGAGGGTTTGTCGTGTTTGGGGAGCTGGGTCAGAAGAGATACGCTCCCATCCTGGCCACCTGCACATTCCTCAGCTATCAGGAAGAGGATTACCTGCCTGCTGCAGGCACAGAGAATCCATTCCTACAGTTGGAAAAAATCACCTGCTGAGCAAGCTGAGGGATGTGTTGGGTTATAAAGTGAACGTGACCCAGTTGCTGAGACTTCTATATTCCAATTCCGTGCTTTTTCATCAAATCTTGCAAAGGGAACTCTTCTTCTTTTGGTTGGTGTTGGCTGCCAAGCCCTTGACACTTCGATGTTCAGCCTAGCATCCACTACTCTTCACCCACTACAGCATGTTACTCATTAGTGAGCTTACAGAAAATGTGGCTACCATTATTATTTAAAAAAAAAAAACTAAACTAAACTTAGTAACGATAGGTGGAAAAAGGGTCCCTATTTCTGTTTAATTGAATGAAGAGCCTTGATGGTTCAGAGGTGGTTCAGGATTCTGCCCACAGTCTGGAGTTCGATCATGACCGGCTCAAGGTTGACTCAGTGTTCCATCCTTCTGAGGTCGGTCAAATGAGGACCCAGATTGTTAGGGGCACTATGGAGCAGTATATAAGTCTGTAGCATGATAGGTTATAGTGCTACACCATTTCAAGTTTTTTCCCTTCTCCCTGCAATGTCTCCCGGTTTGATTCTTTGCCGGATTTTATTCATGGTGGACAATATTTTTGTAGCTGCCCTGTGGGTTGTGGCAGAGCTGAAGAAGCTTCTTGGATGAGAAGCAAAACATCTTCAAAGAAAAAACAAAGTCCAGTTGCCTCCTTAAAAAACCACCTTTGGGACAACCATGACCTGAATGTCTGAGAATCTCTACAGACTTTTAGCCACCAACATGACTATCATTTTGGCCCCAATTTTGGGCCGCTGGGATAATATTGGTAATTTTAAGGAATGAATTGATTACTCCATCGCTCTGGAAAACTTAAGGCATCATTGTTGGCTCCTTTTTAGCCCCAACTCTAAATTCTAAGTGCTATTGCTATTAATTCTTGCTCCCTAGTTTCACATGGGATTTGAAAGTGATTTGCTTGGTCAATTTTTCTGTGGGCATGGTGATAGTTAGCACTCTGGATGGATTACTGTATATTTTTGCTAGCTCTATACCCATGCTTTGCTACGGAACTATGTGGTTGGGCTTAGTTTTTGGGGAGGAAAATAAGGGGGAAAAATTGTGCCTCTGCCTACCATCGTTATTCATCTGGCTAGTGTCCTGTCAGTCTGTGAGAGTTGAGGGCTGTTTGGAAACTGAATCAGTATTTGCTGTGTGAGCAAGAAGGAGACAGCAAGGAGCCTGGGTGTGGCTTCGCTCAACTGTTCTGTACTAAAGCTACTTGGTGCTCTGAAACTGAAACTGGAACTCCTCTCTTCTGTGTATTTTGCATTTGGAAGAGATTTCTTTTCAGGTGGGGAGGGGTAGTAGAACTTCTTAGCATCAGAGCGTATTAATAATATAGGGAATAGTGATGCTCTGATGGTCATTTTGAAAAATCCTTTCCTAGTGAGCACTTAGAAGCCAAGAGGAACATATGGGCCAAATTTCAAGTTTGTAGGCTTTACGGTTCTGGAGATCTTGTGATGATGCATGAGTGGTATATTGCTTTTATTGGTCCTAAGATGAAAAATGAAAAAACATTTTTTGTGTTTTGTTCCTACTTCTCTGTATGATGCATCCTTGAAATAAAACACCTAGATTTGTCCACAACTTAAGATAAAAATTTAGGATGTTTGTTCTGAGATCCAAATGCTTGAGAAGCCAGGATTCATATTTTTAAATGTTTCATGCATGTAATATTCTGTGATTCAAATGCCTTCCTGTGGTGGAAAATATGTCTTTGGAGCTTCTGGCCCCAATCCCAACAGAGAGCCAGTCTGGCCTGGTGGTAAAGGAAACAGGCTAGAAACCAGGAGACAGTGACTTCTTGTGCATGAAATCTGGCTGGGTGACTTTGAGCCAATCATTCTTTTTCAACCCAGCCGACTTCGCAAGGTGGTGTTGTGGGGAAAATAGGAGAGGGAAGGAATATTAGGTATGTTTGCTGCCTTGAGTTATGTATTAAAAATAATAATAATCTTTTAAAAAATCATTAACAAAGTTACACTAAATGTTTGAAATGAGCTAAGGTACCTTGAAACGTATCATGCTATTTCCGCCTCTTTATTCAATCCGAATTCTTCTCTCCTTTCCACAGATATTAATAAAATTATGTTTGTCTTTGACCGTGGTGATGCAGTTGTGTCGAAGGGCATCAGTGGTGGGATTCAATTTTTTTTTGTTTGCTACGGGTTCTGTAGGTGTGGCTTGGTGGATATGGCAGGGGAAAGTTACTGCAAAATCCCCATTTCCCTCCCCACCCCACTAACCTGCTTTCCAGCTCCGTTCTCCTGTGCAGGGCAACCAAAGAAGACCCCAGCCGATCAGCTGGGACTCAATGGGAGGCAGAGAAGAGATGGGGTTGGCGGGCCCGGTCAGTGGTGGGATTGGCCGGTTCTCCGAAAGACTCAATATTTCCACTACTGGTTCTCCAGAACTGGCTGAGTACCACCTCTGAAGGGCATGTGTCATGAGAGCCCTGCTGTTGCAGAACAGAGTTAAAACTGAATAGACATTTTGAATCCCAGTCTAAGAAGACATCCTGAGTTATTCAGAGCACGAATTCTAGTGGTGAAGCAGACTTTTAAGAGTTCTGAAATTATCTATCCAGACAGCTTCTTGGCCATCCTGCATGGTTCACTTGTGGTCTGCTGTGTCTTGTGATTGCAGAAAATTGAGCTAGTTGAATTAAGTAATTCCGTGCTTCTCAACCTTGGCCTTTTAAAGATGTTTCGGCTTCAACTCCCAGAATTCCCCAGCCAGCTGAGCAAGACATCTTAAACTCACCACCAAGGCTGAGCAACACTTGTAGTAAGTGAATAAAACAAATGAAATAAATCACGAATAAGCTTTCTGTCTGAGCACAATCTTTGTTATTTGAACTATTTGCTCCCTCAACCTAATCTCTGGCTAAAAGTCTGTAGAGATTCTCCGTCATCCAGATCACACTTGTCCCAAAGGTGCTTTTTTTCAGGATGTTTGTTTTCTTTTGAAGACAGTTTCACTTCTCATCCAAGAAGCTTCTTCAGCTCTGACAGGACAGTGAGGAATGGAAGGATTTATATTCCTTGAAGAGAGCTGGTCATTTGCATCCTTTTAGAGGGTCGTTGAGGCCACTTGGAGGTTTATCTGTGTTCTCAGGGTCACCTGAGTGGTGCTCCTGGTTCCTGTAGGATGCTATTTTTTTCCCTCTGGAAATCTCTTCCTCCTCCCATACCATTCCAAGGGTGTTCATCCCATCCTCCATCCCTGTCAGAGCCAAAAAAGCTTCTTGGATAAGAAGCAAAACATCTCCAAAAGAAAAACAAAAACAAGACAGTCCAATTGCTTCCTGAAAAAAGCACCTTTGGGACTAATTTCCAGCTGTTTGAAAATGGGGGGGGGGAGGTGAGAAAGCACCCACCATTCTCTCCTTGGAAAACATGCTAGCGAAGGATTGGCTTTATTTTGACTGTGATCTTGCTAAGGTTGCCTTCAATTGGGTGCCTCGAATGGGGCACCGCATGTTTAAAAGATAAATAAAAAAGGGCAAAAGTCCTGTCGAAGCCCCAAGAAGGGAAGCGCTTGGCTTTAACCTGCAAGATAAAAAGAAAGACCCCACACCCGGGTTATTCTGCCTGGATGCCCTCAGGAGTAATGAGCTGGTGCCAGCTCTCCTGTCTGTGCTGGGAAGGAGGGGAAAGATGTGCCTGCAAATAAGCCCATGTCACAACATCATGAGATCGTCTCCAATCATTGCGGCCACCAAGCGCATTAGTCACGGAGCACATTCTCTCTGTGGCAGAAGAAGGCCTTTTTTGTCTAAGGGGCCCCGAGGCGCTTCGGAGCAGGAACTGCACATGACTTACCTTAGGGCAGGACGGAAGAGAGGGGGGGGGAGAGGGAGGGAGGGAGGGCATTCCTCTCTCTGGCTCTGCTTGCTCTCACGCTCTCCTCCTTCCTTTCCTCTCCTTCCTTTTCACATCTGGTGAGATGTTCCTCATTTTCCTCCCATGGCACCAAGAAAGAGATGTCTCTCTCGCTTCTCCGGTGGCCTAGAGGTTGAGCTCTTGCCTCGCAATCAGGAGGCTGGGAGTTCGATCCTAGGTAGATGCTAATATTTGAAATAGATTCTCCTGCTTGAGCGGGGTGGGGTGGGGTTTGGACTAGATGACCTCCAAGGTCCCAAGTCTATTATTCTATGCTCTAGATGGAGAGGATTTTCGGGTGGCATCTAAGAGAATCTCCATAAACGCTTCATGAGAACTAAAATAAACTACTTAAAGATCAGCTGGAGATACGTCAGTCTCAAAGGAAGAAAACAATGAACCTTCTGTACATATTGTCTTAATTTCTGGATTGTTTATTCACAGGATTGCTTTTATGGTCAGAGTTGTTTACACGTTGCTTTCCTCTAAAGGGCTCAAGGCAGTACATGTGGGGAGTGCATGTTAGCTTTCATTTTATTTTGGGTACAACTACCCTGTGAAGTAGGCAAGCTGTTCCACTGATCGATTGTCCTCATAGTTTCTCCTCAAATCCAGGTTCTTTGATTAGTTTCCACCCATTGTTTCTTGTCCTGCCCTCTGATGCTTTGGAAAATAAGTTGACCCCCTCTTCTTTGTGGCAGCCTCTCAAATACTGGAAGACTACTATCGTGTCCCCGCTAGTCCTTCTTTTCCCTAGACGAGACAAACCCAAATCCTACAATTGTCAACTACTTGTTGGGGGGTGCAGAAGAAATTTTTTCTTCTCCTTTACCTTCCTGTTTTTCATTTTTGCTGTGCAACTTGAGAAGAAGAAAACTCTGGCGCTCCAAGCTGGATCGAATCCATTTAGCGCAGAAACGACTTTCCGAAGGCCACGGGGGAATTTATCACAAATAATAAACCAATGGAGAAATTGGTATGCATTGAGCGTTGGTATTCAGGGTGAATTGTGAGGAGCTGTGGCATCCCCCCCCTCCCCCCCCCATCCTTTTGGAGTCTGCCAGTCGTCTTCTCTTCCTATTGATGGTGAAAAATTTCCGTGCATTTTCAACTTCTTTCCTGTGTTTGCAGCAGGACACAAAAACCACAGTAAAACATGTGTTTTGCGTGTGGATTCAGTGATGGCCTCACCCGCCAAATGGTTGTTAGTTAGAAGGACTTACTTCAAGACTTGTGATGATGGACTTTATTTGTTCTTTGTCATCATAAATCTATAAACTTCAAGATGCTATCAACATCTTTGGTGGTTTTATTCTGCAGTCTTAACCTAAATTTAAGTATATGTTTCATTTGACTCCCCTGTTTTTCCTGATGTTAACCAGAACTTTCAAATACTTTTGGGAGAAGGACCATAAGACGAATCTGCAGTAGCTCACCGAGAAACCTCTTTCATTTCACCCTATTTGAATTGCCACTGCCAGAGAGAGGGCTTCTCAGAGAACAGCTGGGGTTTCTGCCTTAATCCAGATTATGTATTTATTTGCTGTTTGTTGATTTATTTATGGCTTTTGTGTATGAAGCCACCTCTTAAATTGAAGCTGGAGAACCCAGCCCTGCCTTCCGGGCCTGTTTGGCAGAGAGGAAACAGTTTAGAAATAATGCACCTCTTTTATTTTACATAAGACCCGTTTTTGGTTTCTGGCATCTGTTTCTACTTTGAAACTAAACAGAAAGAGGGGAGGAATTCTAAATGGCAGAGGACAAGTTGATATTTTCCTCTGTTTTTATTTATTAAGAAATATCCTTAAAACAGAATATTCTTTTGGCTGAATGAGAATATTGGAATAAAGATTTGTGGGTAGAAATGGGCACATTATTTTTGTCTTCCAAAATGCCTCTTGTCTTCAACTTCCAACTGTGGCTTCCTTAACTCTGAGCCAGTCGTATCTGTGACATTTCTATCCCTTTTTAATAATAGGGGGTGGATAGGAATCCCTTCAGGTCATCACAACTGTAAGAGTTTGTTCTCTAACTTTCCCCCCTTTAATCTGGAATTGGATTATTTCGTGGCAGGTTCTCAGAAACTAGCTGAGGTGTATCATAGAATCTACTGCCAAGAAAAGGCAGGGTCTCCAGAATCCCTGATGGCATCCTTCCTTGAGGATGAGAATTAAAGAATGATTTTCCTACCAGACTTATTAGGTGGGCTGAAATGACTGGGAGGTGATAAAAATGTGTGTTCCACAATTTGTATCCTAGCCTTTTTTGTCTGATTTTCTGGGTCAGCAAATATTTGGTTTACCTTGAGGGTTGGACCATTCCAACTTGTCTGAATTACAGAATGTAAATTCAAATAGGAGATAGATTAAAAAAATGGGACCTCTGCTTTTAACGTGGAAAAATACCACAGGTTTTTTTTAAATTTATTTTTGCTTTCAAAAATTAGAAGAGTGTGAAAATTGCCGAAAGTTTAAAAGAGGAAGAATAATTTTTAAGTTCTTTTTAAGGCCATTACTTGGTTCTTTCAAGTTCTTTTTCAGGCCGTTACTTGGTTTTTGTTTTGAAACAGAAGTTAAAGAAATTTGCAGAAAAAAATAGAGCATGTTGTGTCAAAGCTCTTTGGCAAATTTCAGATAGGTAAGTGGAGAAATTTTTATGCAGACTAATGGATTAGCAAGGAATAATTGGCCTTTTTCCTAAATGCATTAAAGTCAAATTGTTGGAGAAGTGAAAAAGTAAATCTCTCCGTTGAGAAATATAATACTTAAATCATTAGAGGATATGAGACAACTAGCATCTTTTCTGAGATTGGGAGGAGACAGGATAAAGTTGAGAATATTAGGAGAGACTTAGAAAAAGTTGTATCTGAGAATATTTCTCCCCTAATAAACAGGAAAAATTATACTCATTTATTCTTTTTAGAAAGCAAATTTATCCTATCTTGGGATTACTACAAACTGTTTTCATTACAGTGGTGGGATTCAAATTTTTTTATTACTGGTTCTGTGAGTGTAGTTTCGTGGGCGTGGCAAGGGAAAGATACTGCAAAATCCCCCTTCCCTCCCCACCCCACTAACCTGCTTTCCAGCTCCGTTCTCCTGAGCAGGGCAAGCAAAGAAGACCCAGCCAATCAGCTGGGACTCAATAGGAGGCAGAGAAGAAATGGGGTTGGCAGGGCCAGTCAGAGGTGGGATTGGCCGGTTCTCCAAACTACTCCAAATTTCTGCTACCAGTTTTCCAGATCTGGTCCAAACCGGCTGAATAGCACCTCTGTTTCATACGCTTTGCTCATTAGTACTTTATATAAACAAATATATTAATGTTGCTTTGGCTCTAGTGTAGACCTTACCAGAAATAATTTTTTTTCCATATAAAGATTATTTGCCTAGTGTTTGAAGATCCAGGACTTGTAACACAGATAGTCCTAGACTTAAAATAGTTCATTTAGTGACCACTTAAAGTTACAACGGCACTGAAAAAAGTGACTTATGACTGTGTTTCATATTTATGATCATTGCATCAGTGGTGGGATTCAAAAAAATTTACTACCGGTTCTGTGGGCGTGGCTTGGTGGACGTGGCAGGGGAAGAATACTGCAAAATCTCCATTCCCCCCCCACACTAACCTGCTTTCCAGCTCTGTTCTCCTGTGCAGGGCAACCAAAGGAGACCCAGCCAACCAGCTGGGACAAAATGGGAGGCAGAGAATAGATATGGGTTGACGGGGCCAGTCAGAGGTGGCACTGGCCGGTTCGCCAAACTACTCAAAATTTCTGCTACCGGAAATTCTGCAGAACTGGTCAGAATTGGCTGAATACCACCTCTGCATTGCAGCATCCCTATGGTCACATGATTGGGCGCTTGGCAACTGACTCATATTTATGATGGTTGCAATGTCCCGGAGGTCATGTAATCACCACTTGTGACTTGACAAGCAAAGTCAGTGGGGAAGCTGGTGTCAGGATTCCAGCAATTGCCCTAATTAAACGATGATTCTTGAGCCAAACTTCAAAGGATTCATTAGAGGCAACATATTGGCATACATCATTTACAGTCCCCTGTGACCCTGTTTCCCTCCCCCCTCCCCCCTGGGTGTCTCATAAACCAGATTCTTCAATTGAGCACGTTCAGGGGCTGGATGTCATCATTCACATTATCCAATTAAATATATTCGCGTGGAAAAGCTCTGGTAGTTTAGTTACAATCTTTTAAAGATAAGAGTTGGAATGTACTTTGGCTTTCAAACTGCTGCACTGCTCTTCCAGATTTCTCTCCCCCCCTTTTTTTTTTTTAATGGCAG
>BHFT01036922.1:0-40777 GCA_004320025.1 Laticauda laticaudata
GAACATTTTTCTCGTCCGCTGTGTCCTTTTTACAAACGTTTTGCATCCGTTGGGCAGTGTGACAGGGCCTTAACCTAATTTATGGATATAATAGCAACAGCACTTAAGACTTATATACCATCTCACAATGCTTTACAGCCCCCTCTAAGAGTCAGCATACTGCCCTCAACAATCTGGGCCTTCATTTTCCCATCTCGGAAGGATGGGAGACTGAATCTACAGCTACAGTTTATGTGACTTATGGTTTTCATTAAGACCTTCCTATCCTTGGGCTATGATATTGCCATAACTGGAATCAATAGAAATATTTTTATAGCTAAAACATCAAGTATCTTAAAGCTAGTGCATTTCATTAGATTTGTTTCTTTTTTTATCTGTAACTAGCACTTTTTTTTTCTTTTAAGACTTACACCCATCAATCTATGGCCACTTTTAGCACTGTTTTGCTCATAATATGCTAATTAGAGTAGGTGTTTCTAGCAGCAACATGTTCCTATAGTTCAAAGATGGACCAATGCTATATTTCCTTTATATAAAATATAGGCAAAATGTAGCCTTTCAGATGTTACTAGACAACTATTTTCATCATTAATGCTGGGTGCGTTGGCTAGTATTGGTGTGATCTGTTTTGTTTTCTTTTAAAGTCATGGGTCTACTGGAATTTGAAGAAAGATACAAATATGATAAAGTTACAACACAAAAAAATCCAGACTACTTTATTCTAGCCCTTAGGTTTTGCTTGGACAATAAAGATTTAGGATTATTTTAGGTCATTAGATTAAACTGATTTAACCAGCTCCTAACTATGCAAACAAGAAATTTCAGAATACTTTTTACTACATTCCTTTCCTGACTATGTAAAGAATGTAAGTATATCATATGCAATTATACATTCTATTCACAACAGATAATTTGTGGATAATATCATCCCTTGTGACATACTGAAAGTTAGGTGAATAAAACAATCCTTATCAAAATGTTAATTATTTTTCAGTTGATTTTCAGTTCCATTTTATCTTTTTCAAATGTATGACAAAATGAGTTTTAAAATATACACAATTTTACAACTATGTACTGGACTTGAAGAGGAAAAGGTACTTCGGTGCGTACAATCCATAAATTTTGCCTTCACTGCAATTTCTTACACCCAAAATGACTTTTAGCTGAGACAGCTGCATGCTCCTTACACAAGATACAGAATAGTTCATTCATAGCCTGCTGCAATTTACATGCCTTTAACTCTTTAAAGGAATTGCACTTTTACTAAATAGTGCAAAGCATGCTTCTAGGTGTACAGCCATTTCAAAGCAAATAATCTGTATGTAATACACTGACATGATTTATAAATATCAGATTTCAGAAGGACCAATGAAATTGCTCAGTGAAATACCTATCAAACTGATCAAAATTCTATATTTACCATTTGTTGATATTCACAGTATCACTTGTGCATAATAAGAGCATTTAATACTAGCACTTTGATTTTCTGATCCACTCATCCCTATTTCCATGTTGATATTTTCCTTTAAAATATTCAATTTTTTTGGAGACCGCTTCTACACTTTATTTCCCATAAGCTACCATTTCTTTGAACTCAGTAGTGACAATGTATATGTCCCACTGCACCAACGGATGCAAAGAGGATGTAAAACGGACAAAAAAGCTTGTCATCCATTGGAAAATGCGATGCATCCATTGTGTACTCACTGCGTACATGTTTCATACGCTCTATCCGTCAAACATCCGCTATTTCATCATTCAAAAAAGTTTTTGAGCTGCACAAAAACTTTCTTGAGGCGCAGAACTTTCCGCCGCGGTACGATGGACATCTGCGACACAGTACGGGCCCCCAAACCAAGGGTTCTACCTCCGCTGTCATCTGCTTAAACGTCCGCTGTATCCTCTGACCATCTCCTCAACTCCACATCTGCTGCAAGCTGAAAGTAGAAAGAGGGGAGAAGCGACAAGGTACAGCGGAACGTCACAACAGCATAGTAGCACGGAAATAGAAAGGATGTGAAAGTGGATTTGCATCTCGTATATAAAGCAATTAAAAAAAAAAAAAAAAAAAAAACTTTGAACAAACGTTTGTATCTAGGAGGTATGTCTCGGCATATTTTAGGATGTCTGGAGTATGCCTTAGGAGTATGGATAGGACACCAGCGGAAACCGGATATTTCTATAAACAAGGGGGAGGAAATCACCTGGGATCTCACTTTCAGTCCAGCAGCCTGGTATGCAGACTCTTCAGCCTTGGTTTGCATCTTTCACATCATCCATTGATCTCCACCATGGATCATACGCACACTCCTTATGGTAGCCGCCATCATTTCAACACCAGAACCAAAGGCCTCTGCAGGACTGTTTCACCTTTCCTATGCAAAAGATGAAAGGAGATGTCCAAGAAACTGTCTGGCGTCCCGATGGAATGGATCGGGAGCCAAGAGGCGAGTTTGGGCTGCTAATGACAAGCTGATGGTGGAGCTGAAGAATGAACACACTTCAGTGCATTCCAGCACTTTCATGAGGATTGCCACCCAGTCCTGTTATGATGAACTTGTTGGTGTCTGAGACCCAGCGTTGACCAAGGCAAACACAACTTCCATCCCAGCCTGACCCCTGGACTGAAAGGTGGCACTGACTCTGTGACCACCTGGCCTCTGGCGAACACACTACAGAAACATCAGTATACGTGAAGGGTGCCACACTAACAGCTAATCAGCAAAGTGGGGTTCAGAGAAGTGCGGCAGGCCATCAATCGAAGATACATGGAGGAGCTTCCTCCATGCCCAACCATCTGAAGAAGGCTGGAGGAAAAATTGACAGAAAGCAGTGGTTTATCAGAAGTGGAATTTTCCCACACTGTTGAGCCCATAAGATGGAAGACGGTGGCCTGCAAAGCCTCCCAATCCCAATTCAGGTCCTTTTATCACAACTACAAGGGCTTCTTTCAGTATCATCCTCCTTTGCTGTGGTTGGTGCTGACTACAATGATTCATGTACATCGATGCTTCAGGCAAATGGTCAGGCTTTCAGACTGCCCAGATATACAACACCAGTGACCTCAAGAGTGGCTGGAACACAAATCATCAATGGTTTTTCCTCAGATCAAGAACCCCCCAACCCAACGACACACAAGATTGTACCCACTTCATCGATGGGGGATGAACGCCTTCCTCCCTAGAACCCTACCTCCATGAAGCCCTACAGTTCAAGATACCTCACCCTGAAAGAGAGGATCTTTCAACTACAGGCTCTGTCCAGGGCCAAGTATGCGTGGTGGTGAACAACCTTTGCCAGTCACTGGCCAACAGGTTCCAGGTACTTCTCACCACCATGCAGCACGGCTCCAAAGACCGTGAAGAAGGCATCGTGGAAGCTGCTGATCCTGCACACATCTTCATGCGCACACCGCTACCCAGTGTTTGCAGGAACAGGCTTGTGGACAACCGGTCACACAAAGGGATAATGGGCACAGGAGCCTGGCTGAATGGAGGCAAGGATGAAACCTGATAGAATACTGTGGATGATACCAAGGCCCCAAACCGAGGCTTCACTGAAGGGAAGAAGCCAAGCAGCCAAATCCTCCTGAAAACACTGAGTTGCAACTCCCCAGCTGGAGCAGTGAGTAGCAAGACAGGATGTGAGATGCTTAAATGATGCTCCTTGAGTCTGGGTCTCATAACACTGATGAAGATTGTGCCATGTAATGTTGACTGCCCTACAATGAATAGGCCATTAATAAAAGACTTTGTTTATGTTAGAAAATGTGTTTGATCAATGGATTATAAATTGTTGATTTGATAATAAAGGGCCATATGTGTGGCAGCTGGAGGATGACATACAGTCGGCCACTATGCTTGCACTGGAGTTTTATCTATCCCACAGCTATCCTTACCATCGCCACAGCTATCCTTATCCATCCCACAGACTATCCCTATAACCTATCCACAAGCATGCAAAGCTCTAACCCCCTTTTTTCCAAAGTTTCACCCAACACTTTGATAAGTAAATAAATGAACCAAGTGTGTGGAAGCAAAGATAACCTTATTAACAACTGTCTTAAGTAAACTTGTATGGACTTTCATTAAAAAAAGCAAAAATGATCCAAAGTGAAAAGTGTCTTTAAGCAAAGATAAAGGTCGAACAAGTAACAACTCAGTCTCTGCACTATTCTCAGTCACTTCTGAGGCATGTCCATGGTCTAAAGCTGTGAGCGGCCACGGACTGGTGGGAGGTGGGCTATGGCTGGAGTGCTGGTCTGAGGCGCCATTGGGTGCTGGCCCCGAACGTAGCCAAACAGGGGATGCTGCGCTTCAGGAAGCATCTGCAGAGAGTGACTCAGTTCCGCGTGAGTTGAGGAGGCCCTTCCTCAAGGAACCTGGGATGTCAAGGCACAGTTACTGAAGACAGATTTTCTGCTTTGAGGGGTCCTTGGCGCTGTGGGGCTTGGAGGAAAGAGAAATGGTAGTTGGGCGTGTTGAGTCAGCGAGCTGGGTGAGGTGAGGCGTCTGTGGCATGCGACTGTACCTGGCCTGGACTGGGAAGGCTGCCTCTGCTGTAGGAAGGCCTTGGTAGGTTAGGGGCTGTGGAAAGCGTTGCGAAGGGCTGTAACATCGCCTGGGTGGAAGACAGCAGTCCCTCAACTGGGGTCGGAGCAGGTTCAGCTGGGCCATGAGAAGGTGGGTGCAGAAGAGCTGTGGTCTTCTCCTTCATCAACCTGTACTTGGGCCCCCTCGGGCATAGGTCCATGAGGGTCGGCTTCAACGTACGTGAAGAAGGGCTTGCAGTTTGAGGATGCTATATCGTGGGACCGCTGAGAGAGGAAGATCTGTTGCTGGTCTTGATTGTGTCCCTGATACTCCCAACAGGACGAGTGTGGCTCTGGCCCTCCAGTCTCCTCTCTGCCTGCTTTCTGTGGAGGTGAGCTGGGGATGATGTGGTGTTGCGCCTATGGCCCTGCTGCTTGCTCTGTGCTCCATTTGTGACAGGGGATCCTCCCACGTCTCTTGCGCAGGGAGTGCACTGTCAGGGGGGTTCTTTGCCATGGGGCCCTCTCAAAAGACCACTGCCTAGACACTGTAGCTGTCGTCCTGCTGGGAGAGGAAGTGGCTCTCTGTGGCTCTGTCTGAGGGAGAGGTTGACCAGAGGGTGCTGCTCCTCCGGTGTGGAACATCAGCCTCCAGGAAGCTGCACTTGCCATGACGCTTACATCTCCTTGGTCAGTGAGGTTTGAGGACAGCGGCGCACCTGGGCAGCTATTTCTTCAGGTTTGAGGGCTTGCCATACCAGTGTGCATGTGCTTTCCACCATCCAGGAGTACATTCTGAAGTGTAGCCCAGGCTCTCTGCCTTGTCTCTCCAGCTGCCTGCTTTCTCTTGGTTGTCGCGTATGAGCCTGTGGCCCTTTCTCCACAGGGGTACTTCATTCTTCCTCAGCCATATCCAGCACCTCCTCCTCAGTGGTCATCAACTCGGAATGTAGTACTGTATTTCCTCTCTCCCTTCTCCTTGCTTGCCTCTATCCTCCTCTGGCAAGGGGCTTCAGGCCTCAGCAGCAGGGCTTTGAGGGGCCTTGGGGCTGGTCCACCACAGCAGCAGCACCAAGCAGCAGCAGCAGTCAGAAGCAGCACAGCAGCACCAGCAAGAGAAGCACCAGCAGAAGCACCAGCAGCTTCAGAGTCAGTGCCAGGGGATGGGATGGTGGTTCTGTCTTCTTGCCAGGGCTGGCAGGGAAGTAGCACAGGCTTCCTCTTCTTCCCTGACTGACGAACCCTGGTGTTATCTTCAAGATGTCCCTGGCAAGAGGTCTTTTCTCTGAATGGTGATTGCTTGCGAGCTGCACTCTTTATATCCGCGGAGCGATGTCAATTCATCCTCCCCCGCATGCGCAGTGAACACTTTGCATCTGCTATGCATCACTATGCATTCTATAGGCGTCCATTGATGCATCCGCATCGTCCACTATGCATCCGCTCCTTCCGCTATGTGTCCGCTTCGCAATTCTCCCCGGAAACCCCTTCAGATGTGTCATCTGCTTCCATCCGGTTCTATCCGCTAGACTTCCTACGAACATCCGCTTACCATCCTCGCTACGTACTACCCACGTCCGTTCCTTTTCCGTTCCTTTCCATTCTGTTTTATTCCAAATTTGGGGCACTTTTGAGAGTGGATAACAACAGATGGAGCCACCCTCTGAAATTTTGAATTTTGCTCGTCCGCTGTGTCCTTTTTGCATACGTTTTGCATCCATCGGCCAGTGTGACCTAGCCTTAAAAAAGAACATCTCTTGTCAGTGGGAATGGTTTGAAATGGGTAGTTTCTGTTTTCCAGAGGGAGGGGAAGTCTGCAGAGGAGAGAGGATAACAAAGAAAATCTAGGTTCTTAATCATGGAAGCTCACTGAGTGATGTTGCTCAGCCCAGTCTACTTCACTGAATTGCAATGATTGAAAAAAAATGTCAAAAATATCATGTTCTTTGGCAAATATAAGAAATAAATAAATACCTAGAAATAAAATGCTATTTGAAAGGAAATCTCCTTAATAGTAGTGATAATTGTTGTTGTTACTTACTTCCATGATACATAGCCATGAATACTAAGCAATAGTTTCAAAGTAATAACTGAAGTTACCAGTTTTAAAATGAAACTGCAAGGCTATCTCTCACACTTCTATTGCTCTGTTGCCACTTGCAGCATTATGTTCATTCTGCAACCACTGATTATAGAACACATGTCAACTCTATGAATATGTCAACTTATTCCTTAATTATACATTATAAGCCAATAAAGTATTGTACGATATAAATGCATGCTCACCAAGCAACAGTTGTGTTTGAAAAAAACATTGAAAAAGTGCTGATGCAAATCAAAGGAATCCCAGTGAAAATCCTACAGAGGTCTGACAGTTTTATCTAGTTAATATTCACATAAAACGGGAAAAAACCATGAAAAACAAAATGAAGAGGGGACTGAAGTAGCTCAGGAAAGAAATGACTACTACTTCAATTTTGTTTCACCAATATTGGAATAAGGAGTTGTTCTAAAGTGCTTGTGGAAAAAAATGCTACATAAGTTACTTCAAGTAACCATGCTTCTTTATATCTGATTTACAAACATCTCTCTTGGGACTGAAACCAAACTTGACGTGATCAAGAGCCAATTCATGCAGTATATTCAGCCTTGCAATAAGAGCTCCTTTGGATCAACCCCAAATAGAAGCATCTGATGTCTTCTGTTACCTTTTGGAAAAGCTCTTATTACACTTTCCAATGAAAGCTGGAAGGGGAATTCAGACTAGCATAAATGAGATTTGTTCAGTTAACACTTAAGTGCCAAGTGTTCTGGATGAGGCAAGATGAAATACTACGGTATGTATAGGCAAGGAGAGATGTACAAGAAGAAACTTGCAGCTGGTTCTGATATTTTATAAGTATGCTGAAACCA
The DNA here is from genome assembly GCA_004320025.1 of Laticauda laticaudata. Classification (NCBI taxonomy): domain Eukaryota; kingdom Metazoa; phylum Chordata; class Lepidosauria; order Squamata; family Elapidae; genus Laticauda; species Laticauda laticaudata. The sequence continues at coordinate 7,445 of BHFT01036922.1, forward strand.
CTGGTGTTTATTTATGACATAGCCTCCAGGATGAAAACATCAGAATTACCAGATTCATTTCTCATGGAAATCTCCAAGTGTTACACATTTCAAATATATCCTTATTTTAAATGGCATTTCATAGTGTTAAACAGATCATAATTTTGTTGATCAATGAGATTTCTTTGACATCACAACACATAGACAGATGCAATGATAATTTCAAGTGGAAAACTGAGCATCCTTTCCAAGGTAAAATAATAAAGGTAAAATATAAATCCAGAAAACTAGAAAATCTCTGGAAACTTGACATTCAGACAAACCAGCTCTCAACAGACACATAGTGATAAACATTGGTAAGTTTTCTCCCCCCCCCCTCGGTTTTTCTTTTGTTGTGTAGGAAAGGTCATCAGTTGTAAGAGAAAAGTAGAGATTAGCACCAGAACAAGCAGCAAACAATACCCTAATCAAGGAACTTCCAAGGAGAAAATCACATCCCTTCAAAACTGGCAAAGGAAGCTACTGTAAACAGAGTAAACTCCATGCTAATTAAGCACTGATAAGGTTACCTAGTTGGATAGGTCTGCAAGCAAACAAAGCTCAGAGAGCATCAATGGCACCACAGTTTACCGCTGAGCTACATATTTTCTGTTGGAAATGTGTTTGTGAAACATCAGAGGCAAGTGATATGAGACAATAACTTTACTTATGATATACAAGGGACTTACAGGTTTACATTAATATATATATATATATATATANAGCAAATTCTAACAAATGAGTAATCAGACAACTGCAATTTTATGGGTGTTAAATCCAGGCATTAGCATCTTGGTAAAATACTTAATTGGCTCTTAACAATGAAGTGCATGCCAAGTACAGTTATTAACAAAGTAGTTAGCCCCATTTTGGTTTCAATTTTCGAACAAAGCTAGTTAAATATAAATATATATATATATATATATATATATATATATATATATATATATATATATATATATATATATATATATATATATATATATATGGAAGCACACTTTTCTTCAACCCTGTAAAGAATGAAATGGTTATGTTTATTAAAAATAAATGAGATGGCTGATGACTGTTCAGCTGACAAAATGTAGAGCTAGTCTATTTGTGGGGAACTAAATGCTTAAAAAGAATTGACTTTACATGGCAACAGATCACCAGCTAACCATAATAACAAAAGCCAAATCACTATTGTCCCTCCCGCTCACTCATCCTCCTTCTAGTATCTTACTGTACCAGAAGTAATAAATAAACAAGCCTCAACAAGGAAAAATTTGGGGGTTTGTTGGTGCTGTTGCAAGACCAAATGAAACCAGATGCTGCCAAGAAGATGGGGGAGTAAGCAAATAGTTGCTTATATCTTTCAAACATTTCTTGATGCAGGATCCTCATATAAAAGCCTCAACGTGGAATAGCTTTTTGATCAACAAAGTGCTGATTAGGATCTAGAAGGCAGGTCTACAGTGTGGGCTCAACTAAACATCTTGATCTTGAGTGGAAGGTATCTAACAAACCTGCTGGCCAAAGGAAGAAAGATTTTTGGGTTTCTCCAAAATTATTTTTACCCCATCCCAGGCTTTCTAGTTTTAAAAATATGGTTGTGTCCATGTGTGCCTAACATTCAATCCATCTTCAAGCTGTCAAATTTTAAACAGATCTACATTGCATCACATAATCTTTGGAAGAATTGCATTCAAACATGAGATATACTTCTCGATCCTAGGCAATTAAGTTTTTTTTTTAAATGTCCCCTCAATTCCAATGACTAAATGTAACTAAAGCAAATGGGAGGAGGGAGGAGAGGTGGTGGTCACACTACCACATGTGTATCTTTTTTCCACTATGCAGGAACCAACCAGTTCTGTATTCTCTAGTTTGTATCTTGTGGCATGTTGTAAAGGTTCACAATCTAATAGCCTTTCTGAAGGAAAGCAAGACTGATTTTATCATTCCCTGGACAGTGAGTTACTTGATACTAAGAGGAAACTTGTATGTGTATTCAAATAACTAAACTGTATCTAGCCTTATTCTGTGAATACTTAGTTTGGAATGTCCCATTTTGAAACTTTATGATTTACATACAAACTCACAAATGTGTACACATGCAAGTGGCATTAAAATGTGAAATAGTAAACCACTGACACATGAAATAGACAAAAATGTTACTCATACTTTACCAAAATACATGATAGTAAGTACAATGTATCACAAGCAAACACTGCCTAAAATAGTCAAGTATTGTAAATCAGAAGCCAATTTTACAGATACTGATAAAGCAAGTTCCAAATATCTCTCACTAACGCCAATCTGGTTGGGAAAACTGGGATTTATAGTTAAACATTATTTGGTAGGCCATAGTTTCCCCATCCCTGATGCACATAATTCATCAGCGCAAAGGACACTTCAGAGTCTATGAACAGAGCTTTGTATTTTTATATTCACTCCCCAGCCAACATACACATGACAGCCACAGAGATTAAGCAGAATCACTTTCAAACACATACAGGAAAAAGGCAAAAAAAAATAAAAAATTAGAGTGAAGGCATTCACTCCTATCCTGGAAATCTTTCCTTGCACTTTAAATTATTCTAACCCACGTGTTCAGCAATGCGAACGCAGGCAACTGTTCTTGCACTACTAAGAGAACAAGCATAATTCTGCTCCTGATAAAACTCATAAAACCGCAACGTTTTGCGGATGAAAAGGAGGACATTCCTACGGACTACTGAACCAACCTTCTGCTTTCACCTCAGTGATCAAACCGGAGCTTGAAAACAGTCATGCACACTACCAGAGGACGTCCTCATTTAACGGGTAAGTTTGCGTCTGCGTGGTTTCTCTTGCTTCGTTTATTTCTAACCTTATTATTCCTTATGAAGCCTGCAGAATTAATTGCACGTGTTCAGTTGAGACGTGCTAACCCGATTGACACGAATCACGCCGCACGCTTTCCAATAAAATATATTCGGTAAAATGCATCAGAGACAAAGTAGGGGGGAGCGTATGAAATATCGATTCGCCTGAGCGCCGCGCGTCCCTTCGGCGCCCGGACGTTTTAGGCAAGGGCAGTTCACACGAGCGCGTTAACACCCGTCCGGTCCCGGCAAGACATGACAGGAGGCGCGGAGATCCCACCTCACCTTGTCTGCAGTCACAGTAGCCCCAGTCAACCCTGCCGCGGTTGTTTCGGTAGAAGCACCAGGGCCTGCTCCTGCCGTCCGGGTTTCTGCAAAAGTTGCGCTGCCCGCGCAGCCCTTTGCCCTGCGGCGTCCGGTCCAGGAAGGTGGGCACCTCCAGCCAGGGCAAGCACCCCGCGCCGAACTCCGTCACGTTGACGAAGCGCCCGCCGTTTCTCGGGCACCCGCCCCCGCCGGCGGGCTGCTGAAGGTGGCCTGGCGGGGAGCGCGGCGGCGGCGCCGGGCCCGGGCCCCGAGAAGCGGCCGACAAATAAGACGGAGAAGCGAAGCGGCTGGCCGCGGAGCTGGCGGCTTTGGGAAGCGGCCCGACGAGCAGAAACGCCGCGGCCAGAAAGAGACGGGCGAAAGTCATGCTTCCAACCGCGCGCGCTTTGCTCCATCGCCTCTCAGCTGCGGAGCTCGGCCGGGAAGGCGGAGGGCGGAGCCGCACGCGGCGCCCGCCAAACCTTTCCCACCTCCCGCCGAGTGAACGCGCAGCTCCCCGCCCCCGCCTTCCTTCTCGCTCCCCCTTCCCTTCCCCCCCCCCCCCNCCCCCCCCCCCCAGTTCGCAGACCCCTCGCCGACGCCCGCTCTTTTGGGGCTTTGGCTCCGCTGCAGCCGAAAAAGAGGTCGCGGCTCGCTTTCAGCGCACGGGGCTGCCCGTCTTGAGGCGGTTGCGCTTGAGAGACATAGGCAGCGCTTTCCTATTCCCACACGCACACACCAACCGGGCTTGCGCCGGGCAAGCTGATCTCCCCGTCAACTCGCGGGGGTCGAGGGGGGTACCTTTATTCAGGTTTTCCGGATTAGGTTACATTAACTGTGGGCGAGCCTATCCGGTGAGCACGGCTTGCCGTTGTTGCCATTCTCCCCCGCTCTTTCGGTTCTCTTTCGCAGCCCAGTTGAGAAGGAGTTTTTCGCAGCCGCTTAGAAATTTAGCTGGCCCAGCTCCGTTTCTCTGTAACTGATCCTTTGCGTTCAGAAAACCACCCCCCACATATTCGCCCGTGTTGGGGAAACTGGCCTCCTACCCTCTGTTAGCCCAGCCACCCTTTTTTTAATTCAAAGCATACGCGGTTTGGAAACGCGATTGGGAAGGTTTGTCTATGGAGATTTTCAGTCCTTCAAGCCATGGTTGTCTCAAAGGTGCTTTTTCAAAAGGGAATAACTAAACTTTCTGGTTTTTCTTTGAAGGCGTTTCGCTTCTCATTTGCCCGAGAAGCTTGAGGGAGCGAAACGTCTTCAAAGAAAAACCAGAAAGTCCAGTGACTGCCTCTTGAAAAAGCACTTTGGGGCGTTGGGAAGGTTACTTACGGAGCGTACCTCAGGGAGGAAGCAAATGCATTGTACACGCTCAGTGACTAGGCCTCGTGAGCCCGGCAGCGGAGCAGAAATGAGGTCCTTCTGAGGACTCTTCGGGCCCCCGCTGAAGCCCAGGGTGACAGACAACAAACACTGGCGCCGCGAGAGCTTAGATTTGGAGCGCTCGCGCGCCGCGAACCGGCAGAAGCGGCGCGCGTTTCAATTCCTCAGAAGCTGCATTTTTGCCACACGGCAGGATTAATTCTGGACTGCAGAGAGAGCTTTTTAACGGGGGCTTACGGGAGGAGTGCGCGCCAGTTTCCTTTTCGACGCAACCGGCTTAAGGGCGCTGACGGTTTTTGCGAACGGGCGCTTGTCCCAAAGGTGCTTTTTTTTTTTTTTCCAAGAGGCAACTGGACTTNTCGGCACTGGCTGGATTGTGGGGAGTGGAAGGATTTATATTCCTTGCAGGCAGCATTCATTTTTAGAGGGTCGTTGAGGCCACTTGGGGAGGGTTGTCTGTGTCCTCAGGGTCACCTGAGTGGTACAAATGGGTGTAGAGCAGTGGTGGGATTCAAAAAAATTTTTACTACCGGTTCTGTGGGCATGGTTTGGTGGGCCTGGCAGAGGAAGATTACTGCAAAATCCCATTCCCTCCCCACCCCACTAACCTGCTTTCCAGCTCTGTTCTCCTGTGCAGGGCAGCCAAAGAAGACCCAGCCGATCAGCTGGGACTCAATGGGAGGCAGAGAATCAATGGGGTTGCCAGGGTCAGTCAGAGGTGGTATTTGCCAGTTCTCTGAACTGCTCAAAATTTCTGCTACTGGTGCTCCAGAACTGGTCAGAATCTGCTGAATACCACCTCTTGTGTGGAGCCATCTTGGAACTACTGAAAGGACTGTGGTATAGACTGGAGATAGATAATGTCTGTCCCTCCCCCTTTGTTAAGAGAGGGCTGTTCAATTTTGACATAGATGGTCTCTTTGACCCCTCTTTCAAACCAGTGGTCCTCTGTCCAAAATGTGGACTTTGCTGTCTTCAAGAGTGGCCTTTTGAATGCAGATGGACTGCTGAATCTTGTCCTGACACGTTTGTTCTCCTATGTTGTGCCATGTGTTTATGAAGTGGTTTTGCTCATAGCTTCCACTCCAACAAGGGAAGACTGAAGTTGCTGGCCGTTGATAAGAAACAGTATTGAAAGTATATGAAAGAATCGGTTTGCTTTTGTCTTTCTGTGGCTTCATTTGCAGACCTTGATCCCCAAAACCAGTCAGTGAAGGATGTTGGAGGCACCTGTCTGGCGAATTGGGTTTAGTGTGTCCTGGGAACTCAGAACAAAGTTGATTCAATAAAATATGGGTACCGATGAAGTCAGGGAAGTTTATCCATCCAGTCTCCAGGAAGACAACTTGACCTAAAAGGATTTCGGTGGCAAACCTACTGCAATTGATGGAATAGTGCCATCTTTCCTCCAAGGCTGAATCAGCAGAAAGCAATTGGCCTGACATGTGCTGTCTGCAGAGTGCTTTGATCCTGCTTCTGTTCACTCTATTCCCGGTCACATGACTTTCCTCCAGGGTAATGGGCGACATACCTAATAGATTCATAAGCTGGGTATGTGAGAGGAAGGCTACATTGTGAGGACACAGCAGAAAGACGTTGCCTGGGCATGTTTGTACCGTGTGTAGATTGAAGTGGGAAAATTCCAGAGAGGTTTCATAGCTTTTGCTTTTATTTGTGGCTACTTTCACTGGACCGGTAATTAAAAACATTTTAAATATTCATATATAGGCTTTTTATTTATTTTTTCTCCATAGAGGCAGTCCTCATTTAACAACTGCCTCTTTGGCAACTGATCAGTTATGACAGAAATTAAACATAACTTTACAACCAGTTCTTATAGTTATGACCTTCCTAGGTCCATTAAGCACAGGGTAGCTAAAGTAAGATTATAAATGCAATCATAATTTCACTTAGCAATCTTTTTGCTTAACAACCAAGTTGTTATCCCACTTGTGGTCACCTGTGCTTTCAAACATGTTTTCTGACTGGTAGAGTGGTAATTGCTACTGTGTTTGCCACACTCTTGACAGACATTGCAGCAGAAAATGCTGCCCCAATTAAATGATGCCCTTGTTGTTTCTTCTGTGTCTTTCCTTACATACTGCTGAAAACTTACTTGATCATACACTCCCCAATGCAGTACCAAGAGCTGGTGCCTTAGAAATCTCAGATCTTTCTTTTTTAACCCTGCAGGCACAGCAAAGCACCATGATGTTAACTCACTTATATTGTGAAGAATCTAGTTGACTTCTTAAGAACGTTTATATTTAATTCAGATTGTTTCACATACATATTTATGAATTACTATTAATATTTAAATACCTTTTATTTTATTTATTTTATTTATTTTGTCAAGCAATTATAAGATAACAGGGATAAATATAAACATAGTTATGGACACATGAAATGGATACATATAAAAAATATAAAAAAGAAATAGGACAGGGACAGTAGGCACGTTGGTGTGCTTATGCACGCCCCCTACAGACCTCTTAGGAAAGGGGTGAGGTCAATAGTAGGCAGTCTAAGGTTAGTTTTTGGGGTTTGGGGAAGAAACCACAGAATCAGGTAGAGTATTCCAGACATTGACTGCTCTGTTGCTGAAGTCGTATTTCCTGCAATCAAGTCTGGTGCAGTTTATCTTTAGTTTGTATCTATTGTGTGCTTTTGTGTTGTTATGGTTGAAGCTGAAGTATTTATTGACAGGTAGAACATTGCAATGTATGATTTTGTATACTATATGTATATATGTATAATAAAGTATGATTTTAGTTTTCACTGCATAAAATATTAATATGACCAGTGGCATCCAGGTCATACAGCAATCTTCCAAAGATTTATTTATGTGCTTGTTCACCTTTAAGTTACTATTTACTTCTGATGACTGCCAGAACAAGTCCCTGCAGTTATCTTGGCAATTTGTTTCAGAAGTGGTTTGCAGTTGTCTCCTTCCTCGGCTCAGAGAGACAGTGATTGGCTTAATGTCACTAAGCTGACTTCGTGCTTAAGGCATAATTAGAACTCGGCCTCCAAGATTCCAGCCTGGTGCCTTAACAACTGTATCATATTTCCTGAATAAGACCATGATTGATCGATTTACCAATTTCTTTTGAAGATCCTTCCCAAAATCTCAAGAATTAATACTCCAAAATATTTAAAATGGATGACAATTCCAGATTTATACCTGGAACAGATTTCTACCTGGTATATGGACATGAAACTATCTTAACAAAATCAGATGTGCCAAAAAATGAAAGTGTATCCAGTATATCAGTTTTTAGACAACAATATGGTCAGCACAGAAAGTTAGAAATAATTTTACACTTAAAAAACCTTGACACTGTAGGTATTCCAAAGATAAGGATGGCTTCTAAGAATGTGTTCTTCTGTAGATGGAACCATTAGAATTTCTTTTCAGGATTTGTGATACTTCAAGTATTCAGGTATTGGCATGTCAAAGGTATATATTTTCCTAGGTCAGTAGAGGCTGCAATCATTAAGGATTGAAGAACATATACCAGAATGCACCCTCCATTCCTCTTTCTTCAAGGAGAAAAACCATACCCCACCAAAAACGGTAGGACAATTTACTATATGTACATATAAATAGACAGCAAAGCCTACACTCACTCACCCTGACGTTATTTAATTATTTTCTGAAATCTACAATCAAATAACCAAGTTCACAGAATACCAAGAACTCTGTATGCTTTCACCTGCATGCTAACATTCATTTATGCAAAATTATAACTGATCTATAAAGCTAGTTATGAACCAAAAATACTACAGACAGGTTTGGACTGGAAGACCTTCAAGGTCCCTTCCAACTCTGTTATTCTGTTAAATAATTATGTTTATGTTAGTGTCTGTGTTAGATGGGAAGAAAGTTAGCATTGCCAAAAGCCACACAACATTTTAAATATTCTGAGAATTAAAAAACTGAAAAATGAACTATCACTGTTGTAAGTTTAATACATAATGATTGTTCAATTTTTCTTATTTTTCAAGTAATTACTTTTTCAAGTAATCTCTCTTTTCATTCTCTCTTTTTTCTCAAAATCATTCTCAAAATCTCTCTTTTAAATTGCTGACTCCAAACACAGGCCATATAGCTCTGTGTGAAGCCAGTATCAGGGAACACAATGTACTTCTTACAGTTCCTCTTTTTTCATTGAGGCTGTAATCCTCATTTATTTCAAACAATTCCGTTTTTCATTTAGCGATGGTTCCATGTTCCTTTTGAAAGACGCTTCAAAGGTCAGTTGAGATAAATGGAACCTCTTCAGCATTTCCATAAAAAGAGAATTTTCACAACTTGCAAGCAATTTTTATGTAAATCTTTTAAGCTGTTCTTGTTCATCCAGATACTCTTTCAAAGCTTTCCATTCAATCTTTTATTTTTTTAATCGAAAGAACCGACTTTAACAGGTCATCGCCATCTTGTGGTCTGAATGGAGCATTGCAGTTCTTCTCCCCCCCATACTGAATGTTTGTGTTCTTAATGGTTTTAGGTTTTTTTTTTTGTAAAATAAAATTTGATTTTGTTAATCACCAAGTGAGATTACTCTATATAACAAGAAATGTTTGAAGCTATACATTAATTTTCATTTTCTAATTTTTTATTCTTTTAACTACCAGAAGGGAAGTACAAGTTGTAGGAGCTCTCTCTCTGTCTTAAGCCCCGTCACACTGCACCAACGGATGCAAAGAGGATGTAAAACGGACAAAAAAGCTTGTCATCCGTTGGAAAATGCGATGCACTCCATTGTGTACTCACTAGCATATTGTTTTTCAATAACGCTCTACCTCCATCAAACATCCGTAATATGCTATTTACGCTCAAAAAGCTTGAAACTGCACAAAACTTTTTGAGCGGATGAACTTTCCGCCGTGTACGATCTACATCCGCGACAACATAACGGGCAACAAACCGTTCTATGTCCGTTGTCATCGTTCAACATCCCAATGTATCTCTCAGCATCCTCTGGCCATCCGACTGCAACTCACATCTGCTCCAGCAGAAAAGCGGAAAGAGGGAGGAAGCGAAGGTACATGGAACGTCCACAGAGCGTTAGTAGCACGGACTAAGAAAAGGATGTTAGCAAGATCATCTATAGAAAGCATTAAAAGGACAAAACGTTCGTATATGGGACGTATCTCTCGGATATTTAGGATGTCCTGAAGATGCCTAGAGCCATGTGGAAAGGACACCTAAGTGAAAAACCCGACATTTCCTATAAAAAGGGGGAGGAAAATCACCTGGAATCTCACTTTCAGTCCAGCAGCCCTGGTAAATGCAGACCTCTTCAGCTGCTCTTGCTCTTACACATCATCCATTATCTCCCATGGATCATCCACACTCCTTATCGTAGCCGCCAATCATTCAACACCAGAACCAAGCCCTTCAACATGGTTTCACCTTTTTCTATCACAAGGAAGAAGGAGACGTCCAAGAGCTGTCTGGGTAGATGAGGATCGGGAGAAGAGCGTGAGTTTGGGCTGTATGACCAAGCTGAATGGTGGAGCTGAAGAATGAAGACACTCGTGCATTCCAGGCACTTCATGAGGATGCACCGAGCCATGTTGACGAAGTTGTGGAGAGTCTTGAGACTCAGGTTGACGGCAAGGCAACACCAACTTCGTCCCAGCCTGGACCCGGAACTGACAAGGTGGCACTGACGTCTGCAGCCACTCGGCCTCTGGGACCTAACGTACAGAAACATGCAGTAAATGCCTGGAGGGTGCCCACACACACCACAGGCATTGTGATCAGAGAAGTGGTCTAAGGCCATCAATCGAAGAATAGCGTGGAGGAGTCTCCTCCAGTTTCCCACCACTGAAACAAGGCTGGAGGACAAAGCTGCAGAAGAGTGGTATCAGAGCGTGGAATTTTTCCGCCACACTGTTGGAGCCATAGATTGGAACACATGGCCTGCAAGCTCCACCCAATCAGGGTCGCTCTTATCACAACTACAAGGGCTTCTTCAGTATCATCCTCTTTGCCATGGTTGATGCTGACTACAAGTTCATGTACATCGATGCTTTCAGCAACGGGTCAGCTTCAGATGCCCAAATACAACCAGTGGACCTCAAAGAGTGGGCGGAACGCAAGCTCATCATGGGTTTCCCAGATCAAGACCCCCAACCCAACGACCACACAAGAATGTACCCCACTTCATCGTGGGGGATGACGCCTTTCTCCTCAGAACCTACCTCATGAAGCCCCTACAGTTCAAGAATACTCACCCATGAAGAGAGGTCTCCAACTGACAGGGCTGTCAGGGCAAGACGGGTGGTGGAGAATGCTTGCATCCTGGCCAACAGGTTCCAGGTACTTCTCACACACCATGCAGCATCGCCCCACAGACTGTGGAGGAGCATGCATGGAAGCTTGCTGCATCCTGCAGCAATCTCATGCAGCACCCGCTACCACGTGTTGGAGCTGGACCTCCAGCAAGGCAATGGGGACATTGGAGCCTGGGGAATGGAGGCAAGGGCGAAACCTGATATCACTGTGGATGTGCAAGGCCCCACAACAGAGCTTCACGTGGAAGGGGAAGAAGCAGTGGCAATCTCCTGAAACACTGGTGGCAAACTCTCCCAGCTGACAGTGGAAGTGGCAAGACAGGATGGTGGAATGCTTAATGGATGCTTTCCTTGCAGCCGTCTCATCACACCTGAATGAGATTGTGCCCCATGATGGTTTGAGTGGTCTTGACAATAATAGGGCATTAAATAAAGAAGTTTTGGTTTATGTTGAAATGTGTGGATAAATGGATTAAATTGTTAATTGATAATAAATGGCCATTTGTGTGGCAGCTTGGGAGGGTGGACATACAGTCCGCACTTGAATTGCACGGAGGTTTATTATCCCATATCCTACCAACGCTATCCTTACCAATCCACAAGCATGCAAAGGCTTTAACTCGCCTTTTTTCAAAGTTTTCCGCCAAACATTTATTAAGTAAAAAAAATGACGCAAATGTGTGAAGCAAAGATAACCTTATAATAAATTTAATAACAGTATATGACTTTATTAAAATAAAGCAAAAATGAACCAAGTAAAGTGTTTTAAGCAAAGAATAAGGTGCACAGGTAACAACCTCAGTCTCTGGCAACTCTTTTCAGTTACTCTGAGGCATGTCCATGGTTCTCAACTGTCCGAGTGGCCAGGGACTGTGGAGGTGGCTGTTGCTGGAGGTGCTGGTCTAAGGTGCCATTGGGGTGCTGGCCCCAGAGAACTACAACAGGAAGATGGTGTTTTGCAGTTAAGCTCTCAGAAGAGCTTGACTCAGTACCATGAGGTTGAGAGGCACTTCCTACAAGGACCTGGGATGTGAGGCCAACACTGATGACAGATGTTCTGAGCGAAGGGCTTTGGCTGGGGGTGGAGGAAAGAGGAGTGTAGTGGGGCTATCTGGTTCAGCTGGGTCAGCTGAGGCGTCATGGCATCCGAGGAAACCTGGGCGTGGATCTGGGAAGGGCTGCCTCTGCTATGGGAAGTCCTTGTAGTGGTAGGCTTGTAGGCGAGGGGCTGCTGAAATCCAGGGAAGGGCTGTGACATTGGCTGGGGTGGTGGAGGCAGATCTGGAGTGGGTAGCAGCAGGTTTTCAGCTGGGCCCTGGAGGGGTGGTGCAGAAGAGTCTGTGATCGCTCTTTCATCCCTGGTAGTGGGCTCGGCATGTCCATGAGGGCTCTGGCCTACGTACATGATGAAGGGCTTGTGGTTGGAGATTGTATCTCAAAGTGGAACCAGCTGGGAGAAAGGAATCTGTGCTTGCTTTGGATTGTGTCCGCTGATCTCCAACAGGACAGTGTGGCTCTGTCCCCTACCGGTCCTGCCTCTCTGCCTGCTTTCTGTGAGGTGGAGGCTGTGGGGTGGGGTGGGTTGGTCTCTGTGTGGCTGCCTCTTCTTGCTCGCATCTGAGACAGGGGATCCTGCCACGTCCTCTGGACGGGGAGTGAGTGTGGGGAGTGTCTCTGTCATGGGGCCCTCTCCAAAGAACACCTATGCTGGACATTGCAGCTGTCTCCTGGCTGAAGAGGAGTGGCTCTCTGTGGGCTTTCTGAGGGAGAGGGTTGACAAAGGGGCTTGCTCCTCGGTGGCGGATCTCACCCTCCAGGAAGCTGCAACCTGGCCATGACATAGGTCTCCCGGTCTGTGGAGCTTTACAGTGCCCTGCCCGATCTCCTCAGGTTGCAGCTTGCTATACCAGGTGTGCATATGCTTCCACCACCGCCAGAAGGACATTGAAAGTGTAAGCCCAGGCTCTCCGCCTTCCTGTCTCCAACGCTGATTCCGCTTGGTGTTGCGATAGAGCCTGTGGCCTCTCTCCACAGGTACTCTTTCTCCCTCAGCCATTCCAGCACCTGCCTTACCTCATGTCCTCGGAAATGGAGTACTGTTTCCTCTCCCCCTTCTTCCTTGCCTATTGCTTCTTCCTCCCTCTGGCAGGGGTTCAGGGCCTTCAGCAAGCAGGGCTTTGAAGGACCTTGGGGCTGGTCCAACCACAAGCAAGCAGACAGAAGCACAGCAGTCAGAAGTATTCCAGCAGCACCAGAGGAGAAGCATAGCACCAAGCAGCAGCACCACACCAGCACCAGCAGAAGCACGCAGCAGCAGTCAACACACAGGCAGCACCAGAGGACCACTAGCAAGGCAGCAGCGTTCAAAGTCCAGCGCCAGGGGGTGAAGATGGGGGTTCTGTCCTTCTTGCCAGGGCTGGCAGGAGTAGGCACAGGCTTTTCCTCTTCTTCCCATGGTGTTCTCTTCAAGATGTCTCTGGCATGCAGGTCTTTCTCTGAAATGCTGACCTGCTTGCGAGCTGCAATCCGTTTATATCCGCGGAGCTTACGCAATTCATCCTCACCCGGCATGCGCAGTGAACGCTCTGCATCACTATGCATCCGCTATTGCATCCGTGATGGCATCCGTCGTCATCCACGTTACCATTGGGCCCGCTACCCACTACGTCCGCTTCGCTGTTTCTCACCCCGGAAAGCCCTGCGATGTGTCATCACGCTTCCATCTGTTTTCATCCGCTAGGCTTCCCGACGTGCGCTTTACATCCCCGCTACATCCTCACGCCAACGTCCGTTCCTTTCCGTTGTTGTCCGCTCTGTTTATGCAAATTTGGGACACTTTTGAGAGCGGATAACAACGGATGGACAATTTGCTCATTCGCTGTGTCCTTTTACCAAACGTTTTGCATCCGTTGGCCAGTGTGACCTAGCCTTTACAGACAGGAGTTAGAAGAAAATGAAACACAGGGAATAGACCCAGTGACCTCTGGGAGAAGAGATACAGCCTTGCTTATTAGACTTGCCACAAAACAAATTTCCATTCTGATAAATACCAGGTTCTTTTTTTTAATAGTAGTTTTATTAAGCATTACAATCAGAACAATAAAACTAATGCAAATTTAAAAAATGTGTGAAAGAAAAATAGAAAAGAAACAAGTAACATAGTAAATAAAAATATAGAAAATGACTTCTCCCTTCATCACAAATATAAACAATTTTAACAACATATTACCTTCTCTTAAAATAAATGATCTCTTCTTCCCATATCTTTTATCTATAAACAAATCTTTGAAACTTAATTGTTCAGTCTTGATCAGCAAAAGACCATTAAGGGCTACCGGAGATAACATATCTATTTTAATATTCATCAAATAAACCAACTTCAATTTTTTTCTTTTAAACATTTTTATCTTTAATCCCTTCAAATATCCTAGAACTTAATTTTTCATTTTTTTCTTTGTTCCTTCCTAAGGAAAAACTTTAAGAAATTTCTTTTATAAATCCAATACAAGAAAGTTAGCCAGATCGTTTTTTTATTATTTGTAGATTTTAGATACAGTGTAGCATCTTTTTTTCCAATTCATTCTTATAACCTGTCATTTTAAAATCTACTTTCAGATCAGTCTGTCTTACAGAGCAGGACTGTTCTTTTTCCATAATAACTTTCATAATGGTCTGTTTATAATAGCAGACATCCTTAAAATTATCTTTTAAGTCCATTGTTCACAAACATCCTTCAATATGTCCAATGTTAAAATATTTTTTTTCATTTTGTATTAGTAAATGAAATTTAAGCATTCCCTAATTGTAAACTAACTCAAAGTTAAATCTTTCAAGTCCCATTCTATCACTTTAAAAAAAGAAAAAGAAACATGGGAACAACTATCTGGAGCACTTCTGGTCAATTTCATGTACCTTCTGTATCTGGAGATGTATCAAAAAAACCCTGTCCATTCATTGACATCCACTCTTAGCAGAAATGTCTTCAGTTCACCAGGTCATAAATAAATTTTTGTTCACAAATAAACAGGAATCATGTATGCTATTTATTTAGCAATTTAGCAATAATCATAGGAAAGATACTACATGATATAATTAATCTACCAACACCTAAATTCTCTGATATTATAGAAATTCTCTGTTATTATTGAAAATCCTGAAATGCTTAAAGAAAGAGAATTTATCACATGTAATAGGAAACAACTCATAGTCTTTTTGCTTTGGATACATGTTTTAGTAGTTTTAGTAATTACTCTGTGTCTAAACTTTTCTTTAATGCATGTTTACTCTGAAGTAAATTCTACTAACTGGTGTTTTTAAGTTTATATCTTTAAGAGAGAGGAGGCATGGATTTTTTAGAAAATATTTTTGACAAGCAATTCACAAACTTGGTTTCAGTACTTCCAGTCAATTCAGCTAATTTTCCACAGGGGTGGGATTCAAATTTCTTTACAACCGGTTCTGTGGGGGTGGCCTAATTTATGGGTGTGGCTTGGTATTCATGTGACTGACTGGGCATGGTTTTCTGACTAGGCGTGGCTTGGTAGTCACATGACTGGCTGGGCGTGGCTTGTATGTAAGTATTATATTTATGTAAATATTGTTTTTTTTATAAAAATAGTCACGTGACTGGCTGGGTGTGGCCTGTATGTAAATATTATATTTATGTAAATATTGATTTTTTTATAAAAAAGGAGCAACTTTTACCCAAAATCAGGCAAAGCAGGCAGGCAGATTTAGTTGTTCCCAGAATCACAGATTTACTCATAGACTTATCTTTCTGCAGTCTGCTGCCTGAGTCAATCACATAAAATTTGCTAGCAAGGAAACTCACAAAATTAACTCATAACACACTATGTATGTAAATATTGATTTTTTTTTAATATAAAAAGGAGAACTTTTACCCAAAATCAGGCAAAGCAGGCAGGCAGATTGAGTTGCTTGAAGAATCACAGATTCACTCACAGATCTACCTTTCTGCAATCTGCCTGAGTCTGCATTGAAAAGTAGAAGCTTTAGTCCTAAGGAAGGTTCAGCTCTGCTCCCAGGCCACTTTTCCCCCCGCCCCAACCCCCTGAATACCACCCCTGACTGGGCCTCAGGGAAGCCTCCTGTGCGAAGGCAAAGAAGTACAACAGCGGTTTAGATTAGCTAGAAAGCAAGAAATCCAACGATTTCCTGCTTTCTAGCTAATCTAAACCAACCAGTACAGCTGATAGTCAGAACAGCTGATCATTGGAAGAAAAAAAAAAAGAAAAATAGCAACTTATCAAAAATTAGGCGAAGGCACAATGCAGGCAAGTTGGATGGCGCACATGCCAGGTAAGGAGTGAATGGGTGGGGAAGGGAGGGGAGGGAGGGCCAGGGCCAGCCAGTGGCATAATTTGCCAGTTCTCCAAACTGCGCAGAATCGTAACAATCAATTTTATAGAACCTGCCCGCACTAGGAAAATCCCTCATTTTCCATTATTTTCAGGAGTAAAGGAAAAATGTTTCTCTTCCTAAAGTTTTGACTTTTTAACACTCAATTATTTAGTGCAAACGAATAAAAGAAATGTTAATTTTGTAAGCCTTCTGAATCCATTTCTACCATTCTCCATCATGAATTGCTTTTTCTTTCATCCTAGCAACACTATATGTATAGCTATGAAAATTATTGAAAGAGACCAGATCTTGTTTGCAGTCCCCAACCAGAGGGTATATACTGTAGTAACTTCAAAGTTACAATTATAATTGTGCAATCCTAAACATGTTTATACTGGTTTAAATCCTACTAAGATAAGTTAGGAATGGAATCTTATTACATTGCAACCCTAGATATTTATCAGAGAATATGCTCCAGGAAACGATGGAACTTTCTCCTAATATACAAAAAATTAACAACACTTTGTATGTTTGTTTTCAAAGAATTTTGAACTTTATATGTTCTATTCTTGGAAGTAAAATTAAATCTGGTTAGTTTTAAGAAAAGAAAATTAAAATATTTTCATATCCTCTATTTATGTCTAGGCGAGGGTAGTGTCTTTCTGTGCCAAGAATGATTCAGTGCAGATTTGTAAAGAGAAATGTCTTGAGTTCACATTTTCCATTGTGAACACACTGAGGAATGGGGGGGGGGGGNCACACAGCCAGCTGAAAGTTCAAACTCCCCTTTAAAGCTCCAAATTTCCCCCAAATGCTCCCACATCCATGGCAAGTACAAGAGCACAGTGTACACACACACAGAGAGAGAGAGAGAGAGAGAGAGAAAGAGAGAGAGAGAGAGAGAGAGAGAGAGAGAGAGAGAGAGAGAGAGAGAGAGACAGCAGCCTCTGACTTACAAAGGGAAATGAGTTCACGAAACAAGGAACAAGGAGTTTACAAAGTAAGGAACAAGGTACTAAGTCCCTGAAGGAAGGAAGAAGCAAGCAGTCCCGCAAACTCCAAATGCCTGTATTGGCACACCAAAGTCTACCAATTCAATGTTTTTTCCCAACAAATGCCCCTCCCCATGGTGTCTCCTTAAATCTCAGTCCCCAGATGTGCCTTGTGAAGAGGGGTGGGGCGCTCTCATCCTGAGTCATCAGGTTCCTGCCTTCTCCACTCTCCATGCTTGTGGATCAGTACGGGGCACTCGTTGCTCATCGCCTGAGCGCTGTTGCTCCTCATGTCCACTGCTTGCCCTCTCTAGGCCATCCTGCCCCTGTTCCTGCTAACAAGCCATCCCAATCCTGAGGGGTTCTGGGCTGCATCAGCTCCTCTCCACATTATTCCGAAACCAACAAAACTGCCCCCTCGATCTCCATTGTTTCCAGCTTGTCGTCCTCCGCAGATTCAGGTTCTGACAGGGACATGACAATTACACTGCTGTATTAGATAATTCTAACACAGAAGACTCCCATATAAAATCTCTCATCATTGGTTTATAAAAAAAAATATGTACTAGAAAATCTAAATATCACGGAGGAAATGATTCAATTACTGCAATTGTGCTTCCACCGTATAAATTACAACAAAGACCACAAGAGATACAGTTTGAGATGAACATTCTCCATATGGTGTTTCAAACTTTTAGCATTAAAAAGTAATCTGTTATGGAGGAAGGATTAACCATAGAATGGTATGTTTAAAAACAAGAAAATAGAAAAGTTCCATTACAGTGTTTGGGATTTTGAATTCAATGGTCTCACAAACAGGAACATGAATCTATGTCACTGACAGCAGAAGTAAAGGATAACGTTTTTCCTCAGCAATTTCTTGTGTCTCCTAATACTGATTCTCGAACACATTTTGGAAGACTAGGGGAGGGAAAAGGAGAATAAACAGAATAGGTATTTTGATTGCTTAAAAGCTGCTCTTTTGTGAAGAAAGAATAACACAGTAAGGGGAAGATGAAACAGGAAGACCAGTACAAAATCACTCAGATGAATTTAATAGTCAGAACTGCCAGGAATATTTTAGTTAGAAAGACGTTTTTGATTTTATAATCTGTGTTAAGCTTACACTAGAGTTTACACTATCTTGAAATAGAAAAAAAACATGCTGAGAATTTGCAGCATAGTTCTGCTGTCCACAAAAAAAGTGATTAGGATTTGCATGCATCCCTGGAGCCACAGCTTCTCCATCTTCGAGTTACTTCAAACTTAATCACAGTAAGAGTTGTTCAGTGAAATCACCAAAACCTGAGTGAATAGTGAAATGTTCTTTCATTTCAGTGACACTGAAGACAGTCTTGAGATAACTTTGTTCTATTTCAGTAAGCCAACTGTATTTGAATTTAAAAAAAAGAAAGGACAACTTGCACTAAAGTACTTAAAACCAGAGTGAAGTTTATTTTTTCACATAGCAGGGATAACAAGCATTTTCTAGTAGATATGTAATCAAATACCTGTGTACCTAGCTATTGCTGATATCACTGTACATATTCATTTGAAAAAAGCTTTGTTTTTCATATTTTATTTTACTTTAAATGCTATTGTTTTTGCTATATCATTAGCTTTTATGTAAACAAATAATTTTTGCCTTAGGAAAACTGTTCTATACTTGCAAAAATATGAATAATTTTATATTTGCTGAAAAAATGCTGAAAATACTCTAACCCTTCTTCATTAGAATTCCTGATTAAAAGGCATTCTTGCATTACTTAGCTTTGTAGTTTAAACAATGCAGTCAATGACCAGCTTTCTTTAATGAACCCCAATTCATTCATTACAATAAAGCTTTATGATTTAAAGTTATGTCCAGTTCTCACTTTAACATTTATCCTGTATATATCCAATAAAAATGTTGAATAACTGAAAGTTATGCAATGTACACTGCTCAAAAAAATAAAGGGAACACTTAAACAACACAATGTAACTCCAAGTCAACACCAACTTCTGTGAAATCAAAACTGTCCATTTAGGTAGCAACACTGATTGACAATCAATTTCACATGCTGTTGTGCAAATGGAATAGACAACAGGTGGAAAGCAAAGACACTTAGCAGGACATCCCCAATAAAAGAGTGGTTCTGCAGGTGGTGACCACAGACCACTTCTCAGTCCTATACATTCTGGCTGATGGTTTGGTCACTTTTGAATGCTGGCAGTACTTTCACTCCAGTGGTAGCATGAGACGGAGTCTACAACCCACACAAGTGGCTCAGGTAGTGCAGCTCATCCAGGATGGCACATCAATGCAAGCTGTGCAAGAAGATTTGCTGTGTCTGTCAACATAGTGTCCAGAGCATGGAGGCGCCACCAGGAGACAGGCCAGCACATCAGGAGACATGGAGGGCAACACCCCAGCATCAGGACCGCTACTTCTGCCTTGGTGCAAGGAGGGACAGGAGGAGCACTGCCAGAGCCTGCAAAATGACCTCCAGTGGGCCACAAATGTGCATATGGCTGCTCAAACGATCAGAAACAGACTCCATGAGGATGGTATGAGGGCCTGACGTCTACAGGTGGGGTTGTGCTTACAGCCCAATACCATGCAGGATGTTTGGCATTTTCCAGAGAACACCAAATTAGAAATTTGCCACTGGCGCCCTCTTCACAGATGAAAGCAGGTTCACACCAAGCACATGTGACAGACATGACAGGGTCTGGAGACACCGTGGAGAACATTCTGCTGCCTGCAACATCCTCCAGCATGACCGGTTTGGCAGTGGGTCAGTAATGGTGTAGGGTGGCATTTCTTTAGGCACCGCACAGCCCTCCATGTGCTTGCCAGAGGGGCCTGACTGCCATTAGGTACCGAGATGAGATCCTCAGACCCCTTGTGAGACCATATGCTGGTGCAGTTGGCCCTGGGTTCCTCCTAATGCTCAACAATGCTTGACCTCATGTGGCTGGAGTGGTCAGCAGTGTTCCTGCAAGATGAAGGCATTGATGCTATGGACTGGCCCGCCCGTTCCCCAGACCTGAATCCAATTGAGCACATCTGGGACATTATGTCTCGCTCCATCCACCAATGGCACATTGCACCCAGACTGTCAAGGAATTGGGGGATGCTTTCTTCCAGGTGTGGAGGAGATCCCTCAGGAGACCATCCACCACCTCATCAAGAGCATTCCCAGGCATTGTAGGGAGGTCATACAGGCATGTGGAGCGCATACACACTACTGAGCCTCATTTTGATTTATTTTTAGCAGTTACATCAAAGTTGGATCAGCCTGTAGTGTTTTTTTCCACTTTAATTTTGAGTGTAACTCCAAATCCAGACCTCCATGGGTTGCTAAATTTGATTTCCATTGATAATTTTTGTGTGATTTTGTTGTCAGCAATTCAACTAGGTAATGAACAATGTATTTAATAAGAATATTTCATTCATTAAGACTAGGATGTCTTATTTTTGTGTTCCCTTTATTTTTTTGACGATTGTATTAAATAAATCTAACACAGCTTCTTTCTTGAAGAAGTAGAAGGAAGTAGATTGGATTGCTTACATCTGTACTGCCATATGTATAATCGCATACTCTTTCTGTTGATCAACAACAGCATTCACTACTGTCATGTGTCTTTGTGTCTGGCCTTTAAGTTAGAGTTTTCTCTCACACCTTGAAATGCAGTAACTCTGCTTTTCCAGGTTAAAGCACCGAGATGTTTTCCAACAGCACATGATGCTAAAAAAGGGAAAGGCTAACCACATCAAAGAGGAAAGCAGGTGTTCTGATATACTTACCAATTAATAGAAAATAGTTTAGCACTGAACTGCTGCAGATCATAAGGATGATAGAAAAGAATTAGGTGTCTAAAACCAAAATTTATGATACCAATACTTTGTGCTTAGAAAAAACAAAATGGTAGCTTTCTAAACTTCTCTTGAGAATAGTGGAGATTATATACCAGTTCTGAAATTTTGCAGGATGTATCTTTGGTGTAGAATATTTACATTTCAATTATCAATTCACATCAAATTCATGGAAGTTCATTTTTGAAGACTCTTCTTCTAAATAGGATTATCAGATTGCAAAAGGAGCATATATCCCTTTTTTATCTCCATGTTCTCTCTCTGGCAGACATAGCCTTAAAATCAAATATTGCCTGGCTTTTCAAGCATCTAAAAGAATATTACTGGATAGCTTTTCTCCAAAATACAGTGTTTCCCTAATAAATATTAAACTGTAAGTTAACAAACTCAGCTGTGATCTTCATTAGTATCCCGTCTTGCACTGCCATCACATATTGAAAACACCTTAATTGGTTAAATGTGCTAGATGCTTTTGCTTTTTAACCAGCTGGCAGGCAGCAGGCTAGGCAATCAGTTGGCACTAGTCCATTGCTCAGTAGCAGGCTCCATTGTATGCAAGTTTACTCAGTTGTACTCAGTTCCTCACCAATGAATGTAGCAAATATTAATAGATCAATAAGTCTGCCCTTCTTTCTGGTGTCCTCCTTTGGAACCTGGAAATTCTACTTCTAAAATACCTTCTTGTACTCTCCTTTTAAAGCTATTAATCTTTCTAAGAAATCTCTCTTATTCTATTATCTACAGAGAATAAGGTAATAAGAATTAAGGTAATATTCATTTTTATGACCTCTAAAATTGTATTAATTGCACAAGCTTGCTGAAATCTGTTATTATAAAGTTCATGCAGAAATGTATCACTATAGGAAAAGTTATTTTTTCACAATATGTTTACTCTTGATTATTTTTCTTGATTTTTGCAACACGTAAATGATTTTTTAATTCACTGCAAGCTGAATGATGGAACAGTGCAAATGACTCAACTATCAGAAGTAAACTTAAACAGGCATAGTATAACTTTTGTGCACAAAACATTGGTACGTTCACCTCCGTGTTCAAATGAATATTTAACATTGCCAGATATTTAGATTTACCTTGATTTAGAGTCAAGTTTTTTGAAAACAGAATGATTAGTAGGCTGATATAAGCCGCAAGAAAATGCAATATTACCCTCGGCTATAATGTAGTCCATCCTCATCTTGGCAATACAAAGAACGCATGCTCTTTTCTTAAACACTGTTCATAATAACTTAATTTGTAAGAATTATTTGCAATATTTACATGCCTCCTGGGAAGCATTAATTATTACTTTCCTCAAATACGCGGAAGCAGACCTTCCAGTCTTCCGCCAGAAGCGCAGAAGCGGCGTCAGCGCTGGGTTATGATTCCGCCTCTGTTTCCGGTCGGCGATCCGGCAAGCGTTGCGTGAAGCGGGCGCCGGCGAGGCGGCGACTTCGGCGGAGGAGGATGAACAGCCGCTTGCAGGAGATCAGGGAGCGGCAAAAACTACGCCGGCAGCTTCTGGCTCAGCAGGTATCTGCCGCCCGGTAACCGAGAGATTATGCTTGGGAGGAAAGGTCCGGCCTTCGGGAGGCTGCTCGTGCGCGTCCCGTGGCTCCGGGGCGGGGATCTATTAGTGCACAGTTGTCATGGAAAAACCTACCGGGGCTTCGTGGATATAATAATAGTGTCTAATAAAATGCTAATGGTATAATATTGCCCCTGTGATCATCTTCTGTTCCCTAATTTCTTTCTTCTCCATATTTTAGCTGGGAGCTGAAAATGCAGATAGTATTGGTGCAGTACTAAACAGCAAGGATGAGCAAAGGGAAATTGCTGAAACAAGAGAAACATGCAGGTTTGCATTAAGCGATTTTTCTAAATCATGCAAACATCACAGAGAGAATTGAAGTTCCTGCAAAGCAACTTTATTTAATTTAACTTTATTTAAAATTAACTTTAGTTAATTTTGCTTAATTTTACTTGTTGTTATTTTAACCCAATTGAGTTTTCAATTTTCAACCATATATTTGAAAACAGATTCTATCCTAGAATTTGAGTATTTACTTTATTTAGTAAATTTGTATCACTAGTAATGCATAGTGTAATAGTAAATAATAATAAATAATAAAACTAGTAATGCATAGTGATCTGAATCTTATAATTTTATATAGACCTATTATTTATATATACATATACATATATAATACCGGAAGGAAGCTGAACTGCATTCATGTAAGAATGTATATATGTACGAACTCAGTACAGAAGCCTGATGATGGCAGATGAGATTCTGCCGAAACTACAACTTTAAAAGCACAACTACAATGACGTGGGATAATACCCGAAGGAAGCTGAATAGCATACATATAAGTACCCGCGAGCAATGGAAAGTTACTCAGAATTACAATGGTTAATATCATTAATATATAACAATACAGAAGAAAAGATCATGTACATATTGAAAATTCATATATATAAGGAAATTAAATTCTTTCCAGCCAAAGATAAATGATATAAATAATTTAAAATGTCATTTCTTTTCAGAGTTATTTCAATTCCTGAATGCCAATCAATTTTCTTGAAATCTCAGTGAAACAAGGGAGAACCTTTTTTAGCAGTGAGAGTTCTTTGAAAGGACTGCCTTACTTCAATCCTTTTTTATTTGCTAAAAAGCTACTGAATCCCAAAAGACTTCTTTTTATAGCATTAACACTTATATACCACTCCATAGTGCTTTACAACACTCTCTGGGAAGTTTATAATGTAGAACCATTATTTACATATTGCCCCCAACAATCTGTGTCTTCATTTTATCAACCTTAGAAGGATATAAAGCTCTTTGAGTCCTTTCAAGATCAAACTCCAATCTGTTAGCAGTTTGCCTACAATACTTTTATAAAAAGATGATAGAGGCAGTATAAGAAGGATCAGCACATCTTAAATTAACTTTTCACAGCTTCTTATGAAATTTGTTTTAAATTAACATACATTCAATATTCATATTTCTAGGGCTGCTTATGATACATCTACTCCAAATTCTAAACGTAGATATCCTGATGATGGAGAAGCTGATGAAGAAGAAATAGAAGAATATAAAGTAAGAAAGTGGACAAAAAGAAGGACAAATCTGATTCTAAAATAGAAGCATGTGATTTGAATCTAATAAAGATTTTGGCATGTAAAATTGTTCTTAACACTTACATTAAAAGATCTTATTCTATATATGTTTGTTTTCTTTTTAGAAAGGACAGTATTTTTGAATCTTATAAATAGGTATGATGTTTTCTTCATAAGGAGAAAATAAAATATATTGATTTATATTTATATGTATAAATGATATAAATAATTTAAAATGTCATTTCTTTTCAGAGTTATTTCAATTCCTATTACATAGAAAAAAAATAGCATCCCATTCACAATCGAGATTCTAGGCGATTTAAATACAGGAAGTCCTTGACTTGTAACAGCTCATTTAGTGACCATTCAAAATTACAATAGCACTAAAAAAAGTGACTTATGACCGTTTTTCACATTTACGACAATTATGGTGTCCCTGTGGTCACATGATTGAAATTCAGATGCTTGGCAATTGACTCATATTAAGACAGTTGTAGTGTCCCAGGGTCACGTGATCACCTTTTGCAACCTTCTGACAAAACAATATGGAAGCCAGATTCACATAACAACTCTGTTATTAACAACATTTGCAGTGATTCATTTAACAACTCTGGCAAGCAGGTCATAAAATGAAGCAAAACTCATTTAACAAATGTCTCACTTAGCAACAGAAACATTGGGCTCCATTGTGATTATAAATCAAGGACTACCTGTAATAGTACTATGAAGAAAAAGCAAACCCCAACCAGATATGGAACCAAATAAATCACAAGAAGATGTGATGTACTAAAATACATGGAGAGTTAGATCCACTTGCCTTCTGGCACACTGTCTATGAGATTTAGTGTAGTATTGTTGCTGAGACATTGGATTGTCACTGGGGAAGCCCACTCTCAGCTACAAAAATTAACCAGATGACTTTAGGGTTGTTATTCTCACTCAGTATTCAGGAATTGAATGGATAAATATGATGGGTGCAACACATGCAGCCTTGAGCTCTTAAAAAAGGGGCAGGGGATAAATCTTAAGAAGGCTAAATCCTTCTTAAGTAGCAATAGTTACATGCATTCTTAACCAATTTTGGAAGACATATCTCTGATAGAGTGATTCACCCAAAAGAGAAGGTATATATGATACTAAAGCATCTGGGTTTTTAAAATCATTTTAAATTTTATTTTTGTTGTTTAAACAGTATTTTTGGGAAAATGTAATTGGTTCACTGACTGCTTTCCCAGACTTACAGTGGGGCTACTCATGATCTACTGTTTCAGGGAGGCAGTATTCATAGACAGCTTCTTCTTTCTTCATTAAAAAGCGGAATGCTGATGAGAAGAGAAACACCCTGTTTCTACCCATATATAAAATGTGCTTTATTCCAAAGGATGAAGTGGAGCTTCAGCAAGATGAAGAGAATCTATTATACGAAGAAGAAATTTACAAAGATTCCAGTACTTTTCTTAAGGTAAATAGCTGTTATGATTTTTAAATGTATTATGTTTTTATATTTACTTATTGGTTTGTATTATATTATTTGCATTTTATAGCTTATTTTTACATTCAGAGGTCTTTAGATTTTGTATGACCAAAAAGGGCTGAAAATAAATTTACAGAATATTTCAGCTTTAATGTTCTACCTTCCACTTGGATGTTATTGAGATCTCTGGTTACACAAATTTAGGATTCAAATCTGCTTTTAACAAATCTGATCACATGTGTTTTATTTATCTATTTCACTGTAGCTAACTTGAATAATATTTCAGAGTTGCAGGTTGCATCTGCTGTACCAAACGATGGTTGGATGGAAAGCAGAGGAAACATCTCACCCCAAAATAGTTGTTTCATTTAGGGCATTATATGCTAAAGAAAAATGCATTATCTTGAATATATAAGTAACACATTCTTTGTTGAAAAAGAGAGAAATGGAATATATTGCCCAGAGGTCATTATTACAATAAATTATTGTATAAGCAGTCTGGAAGAATCTAGGGTACATGGGATAATTGTTTCCATATGCAGGCAATAATATCAAATCAGTGTGTCAGTGATCTGCCTTATTTTGCTAATGTTTATTCTTAGGTGATTTTCTTCCCTTAGGGGACACAGAGCTTAAATCCTCATAATGACTACTGTCAGCATTTTGTGGACACTGGACACAGACCTCAAAATTTCATCAGAGATGTGGGTATGTCAAAGGAATTTATAATATAAGATTTCTGTGTACAGGCTATAAGAGGTTTTATTTATTCTTAGAAAAGTACAGGCTTTCAATTTTCTATTCATAGATGTATTTGAACTATCAGCCAAATGAAAAGTAACAGTGGAGTTGGGAATTATGTTTAGACGTGAGTAATAATTGATTTTAATAGTTGTGATTATCCATTGCATGGACAAAAGTTCCCTAGTTTTAGAAGAGAGGTCTGTTCCTTTAATATAATGGCTATTGGATGCTTAGTTTTTTTTAAAGATAACTATTTTCTTAAGTTTTTTTCAAATTTAATATGGAAGCATCGGTAAAATTTAAAACTCAAGTTGTGAGCAGAAAATAATTATGTTTCAATACAATAGATCTTAATTTACAACCAGTCACTTAGTGGCCAATTCGAAGTTACAATGGGTCCTGAAAAAGCTATGTATGATCCAAATTTGAAGTTCTGATATCTACCCCCATGGACACATGACCACATTTTGAAGGCTTGGTTACTGGCCTACATTTATGGACATTTGCAACACATCATGTGACCATAATTTTTTGGCAAAAATTGCCCCATAGTAAACAATGGGTTTTCTTAATAAATATGGTGTTAGTTTTACAGTTGCAGTATTTGATTAACAACCTTCACTCCAAGAAAGATTGTAAACATTGTAGCCATCATGATATTGTGTACTCAGTTTCATAAACTAAAGACTTTAATCATTTCAATTCAAATAGCAACCTCTGAAACTAAAGTAAACAATTTGTTTTAGGTGTTGTTATAATCAAAATTATATTTAAAAATAAGACAGTAAACCGTCACAGTTAAACATTTTAAATCTGCAAGCTGGAGGTATCAACAGTTGTTTGAGTTATACACAGCCAAAATAATACCAGTCATGCCATAAATAGTTTCAAATAAGTAAGAGCTCTTATTACTCTTTAAAAATCCAGAGACACAGACATTAATTTGCATTGAGATAAGTTAAACTCTAAAAATTAATATGAAAAGTTTTATTTTATGTTATGTCTATGCATTGCATTTCATAGTAATTTAAGCACATTGTTCAAAATAATAAATGGGTTTAGAAGATGTGCTAACACTCTAGATAAACTTATTAAGTACTTGGCTAATTGTGCTAGCTCAAATCATAATGAAAATAAATAAGCTGTGATCTAAATCAAATATGTTAAGGTGTCTATTTTGTGATACATGTATTTGAAAGTTATTTCTGTAGGATAACATGTATGTGTTTTCCTCTTAGGTTTAGCAGATAGATTTGAAGAATATCCAAAACTCCGGGAACTCATCAGGCTGAAAGATGAGCTAATATCTAAATCTAACACCCCTCCAATGTAAATACTTTGAATAAACTGGATTCTTTTGTCCAGATAGGCTTATCTTTAGTTGACTTGCAAATTAAGATTTTTCTGTGAACAGCTGTTGACAGTGGGAATACTTAGGTTGTATATATAAACTTCAAAATTATTAATCCATTTTATTTGGTGTGCTTTCTTGGTGAATTTTTGCTCTTGACCATTTGTTCAGATTTTTTTCTTCTGCTGTTTGCAAATACCTACAGTTCATAAGCCTTAGTTTGAAATGTGTAAATAACACACATTTACTACATCAATGGATTAAAATAAGAATAATTTTCTTGGCGTAAAGGCTTCTTGTTAATATACCAGGAATAGATAACTTGTGCCACTCCCTCATTCTTTGGGATCAATGCTAATAGATAGGGAGATGTAGTTCAACAATATCAATTATCCCACAGATTGCCTACCGTAGTCTAAAAAACTTTCGATGTAAAGAAGCTTTACAAATCATTGGACTGAATCCCATGTGAAACAGCAAGGTTGCATTTCCATAGCTAGAATTCTTCTTGTGATCCCTCTCTCTTGGTTCTCATTTGTTTTGAAAGTTCCCAACTGCTTCAGAAAGTACAGTATTTTAAAGGTAATGGGGCAAAAGTGAAGCAGGAAAAATCTGTTCAACTAATACATGCTGTTTCAACACTTGATAGACTGACTACTCAATTATTGGATCCAGCCCATTTAAATTAATTTTGGAAGTCGGTTTTTAAATTTAACTTGTGCTTAGTGCAGTGGTTGTTTATCACAAATTAATTTTTATTAATTTGGTAATTTTATAGCAGTATTTGTAAATTTTAACAAGGTAATGGTAACCAGATTAGCTTTCAGAATTTAGTTTGTGAATACTAAGATAAACAGTTACCAGCATTTTATTAACAAATTATTCTACAAACGTGAATTGCTTTCTCAAAGCAATAAAACTGCTTTTGTGCATAAAGTACTATTTTTTTCAAAGTGTGTTGCATGTGTAATAGCATATCTCAATCTAGGATAATTGGACAACTTGTTTTAAATATCACAGTTGAAAAATAGACACTATGAAATTGTCAACTTATAAAACTAATGAAATAATGATGTATTTCTCATTTGTATAAAAGGTATTTACAAGCTGAACTAGAAGCTTTTGATCTTCGTGAACTCAAGTCTAAGTTTGATGTGATACTTTTAGAACCACCATTGGAAGAATACTATAGAGAGACTGGCATTACTGCTAATGAGAAATGCTGGACCTGGGATGATGTGAGTTTGCTATAGAAAACATTAAGACATGTTTTGTTACTGTTTTACATGAATTGTTTTTTTGAAATGCCTTTTATC
Source organism: Laticauda laticaudata (assembly GCA_004320025.1). Taxonomy (NCBI): domain Eukaryota; kingdom Metazoa; phylum Chordata; class Lepidosauria; order Squamata; family Elapidae; genus Laticauda; species Laticauda laticaudata. Next base: position 36,515 of record BHFT01036922.1, read on the forward strand.
TAGCTGCTTTTCAGATTACCTATGAATGTTCTTTCTTTCATCTTTTAAAATATGAAAGATGAGCAATATCTTCATTTTTAAAACTGTGGATCATTATTAATTCTATCATGTTAACATTTAGCTAACTTTAAAATTGCAGCTGCAATAGGCTACCATCATCCATTTCTAATTGGTATTTACAATTTATACAATATGCAGTTATGAAGCAATAAAAATAAACCAGAAGAATCCTTCACTTTTCTTGGAACAAAATGTGTAAACAAGTGAACTTTAAATCTTTGGTGGTAATTGTAAGGAGACTTTTTTTTTAAAAAAAGCAAGATTTTCTAAGTAACATGTGCCAGATAAATCACACTGTATGTCTTGTGGCCCGCTGCCTGATGGAGCTGGCAGCAGATTCAGACAGTAGTGAGGAGATTGGGGAGGAACCTGGGCCAGTCTTGGAGGTTGAGGAAGACTCGGACGAGGGCTCTGCATCAGAGGCAGAGATGGAGCCAGGGCAAGCTGACAGTCACCAGCTGCCTTCAGACTCAGACAGCAGTGAGGTGGGGAAGTTTCTGGTACCGGTTCCCAGCCTGCACATGCGCAGGGCTACCAGAAGACAAGAACAATTGAGAAAGCAGGGTTGACTCAGGAGTAAGGCCACAACTCGGAGATGATTGCCTCCCCATAGGACATAAGAGAGGAGCAAATGGGATGTGAGCTTTTGCAGAAAGCAATTAGTTCATCTGATCAATTCAAGTTTCGAAAAGTTCTGTTTGACTCTGTGTCAAGTTTGGCCTTGTCCTGCATTCGGCAATTAGTTCTCTGGAAGCATTCCAAGTGTGATAAGGTGGGTGTTTATAAACATACCCCTGAAAGATTGTTTGTGAAGCCTTGCAGGCTATGAATGAACATAATTTACAGCTGTGGAAATAAAAGAGATTTTACCAGGACTAAGATTGTGTTTTATGCTTTCTAAGGAAGCCTAGGTCAAAATAGTAGCTGTTGCTGTAGAAAACAAGTAAGATAATAGGAAAGAAGCAGTTAAAATTTTGCATTTGAAGTATTGGTTGAACTTCATAATAAAAATAACCTTGTATCCTTCGATCATGAATTTCTTATATGAAATCTCTGAATATATGTTAAAACCTCTGATCTCTAATAAGTTATGTTAAAAAGTTATTTTTTATCTTTGCCTCTATATCTAGTGCTATTTATACATTACTGTTATCAAACAAGAATGACTGCATGATTGTATTTTCTTTGTCTTTATTTTTGACACTGACAATTCCACAGTTGTAGCTAAAAATGGTGTATTATTTAAGAAAGACCATTTATTTATTATATAATTTCTTCTTAGTGCTTTCCCACAAGTGCAGGGTGTGTGCTGCACTCTGTTGTGCAAATGGTTTTGCTTAAAACATTACACATTTTCTACTTTTTGCAGATTATGAAGCTGGACATTGAAGAAATTGCTGCCCCACGATCATTTGTCTTTCTTTGGTGTGGTTCTGGTGAGGGCCTGGATCTCGGCAGGGTGGTAAGATCATGTAGTTCTATGCATTAAGAATAATAACAACTTATTCAATGAAGTTTTCAGATAAGGCCAGCATATACAAACGTATCTGTCTAGAGTCTCTGACTAAGAATCAACTACAGGAAGTCTTGAAAGCCAAGTCCTACATATATTTGTAGAGTCCATTTTTGTCCCCACAGATTTTACTCCACTAATTATTGCTGACTATAGTGAGTGGGGCTCCATTCCAAGGACTGTTGAGTCAGCACTTTCTGAGATCATGTGTCCATGATAATGTCATGGAGTGCTATTACCTTCCCATCAAAGTGGTACCTATTTATCTACTTGCATTTGCATATTTTCGAACTAAGTTGGCAGGAGCTAGGGTGAGGGATGCTCACTGTGTCACATGATGTAGGGTCTTAAACCTGGGCTGTCAGCTTTCAAGCTGACAAGCCCAGTATCTTAACTGCTGAGACATCACATATACATACATGCAGGCATACATACATAAAATTGTGTCATCAGTGTGTGTTTAATGCCATAGGTAATAATGTATAAATCACCCATATGAGCTGATATGCAACATATTTTTAAAATGTTGAAGGGATTCAAATAAATATATACTATAATGGAGGCATTGCTTGAAAATCTGTTAATTGCTTGAAGTTTGAAGGAAAATTATACAAGAATTCAGGTTTTTCTTTAAAAAATTGAATTAATAAATTGGACTATATCCAGAATTAAGCTTACATAGTTGATTAACAATAGTGGAGTTTCATCCTCCCTGTACTTGTATTTTAGTCTTCCTGTAAAAAAGGATCACAGTTCTTACTGAATGGGATAGGCCAGTGATGGCTAACATTTTCCACATTGCATGCCGAAATGCAATGCGCGCATGACCCCCCACTCACACCCCTGCACATGTGTGCACAACCCCCTGTGCTCAGCACGTGTGTGCAACACTACGCACCCCACCCCCTGCACATGCGCACACATCTCCCTCTGCAGATGCACAGCAGATACCCGACAATCGGCTGGCGGGGGCACATGCATGCGTAGTGGGGCTCTTAAGTAACCTCTCGCGTGCCTGTAGATATGGCTCTGTATGCCACTTCTGGCATGCGTGCCATAGGTTCGCCATCACAGGAATAGGCTAGTTCAGGAAAAAGGGGATCTCATATTGAGCCCAGAGGTAGTGATGCACTACCTCATTGAATAGGATCTGCTTGCATTCTCTTCAGGAAAAATTAGTGAATGAAAAATGAAAAGAAGGAATTTGTTTTCAGCAGCCTTGTTGTCTCCAATGCACTTGTTCTTTGCTGTATTGTACAAAAATTCTGTTTCGTTGAACTCTGGTAGTGTTTGCGCAAATGGGGATACAGAAGATGTGAAGATATATGTTGGATTAAAACAAATAAAAATAATCCTGGGAAGACCAAGACTCTGGATCCCAAAGCTGTTTTTCAAAGAACGAAGGTACATCTTTGAATTTCTTTTTGTCTTCTCCCTGCGTTATGACAGTAGATGCTTTTTAAATGCTCTGTTGCTGTTAATGGTAATTTTAGTTTTATGAAAATACTTGCAGAACAAATGGCTTCACTTACTACTTGTGTTTACAAGTGAGAGATAGGATACAGTATTGAACTTCTCTCTACAACATGAAACTCTGGAACATTAATTCTGGGAAACACCTTACTCACTTATTTTACTGAAATGCAAATCAAAGTATCATGGAAAAATTCAAGCTTTTTTTCACCTTTCAGAGAGTTGATGGAAGAGCTGTAGAATATCTTTTATAGGTTTTTTTTTTGCTGAACAGTTGCTGTACTTAGGACTTCAACATGATTAGCAGTCGTTTTGTTCTATATTGAGATATAAATTAAATGGAGGCAAGGGAGAATTCTTCTGATTTTCTCTAGAATAGTTTGGGGCTGTGTTAACTTCTTTCCAGTATTCAGTACTTCAGCAATATTTGAACCCTTGCCTATTGCTTTGACAACCATACTTAATGCTAGACCAATTATTTTGTAAGAAGAGCAGATTTTGAGATATTTCTATATTTGACAGAGATTCATGAAATCTTCCTCACTCTTTATCTTATCATGGACCATAAAATAAATACTGATAGTCCTTGACATTTGTTTAGCAAATTTTTGAAGTTACAACAGTGCTGAAAAAAGTGACTTCTTATTGGTCCTCACATATGTGCACACTTTTATAGTCACATGATCAACATGAGTGCAAACCAGCTCCTCTCAAGCTCCTCCCACCTATCTTCACCATCACTGTCTTTTTGGCAATGGCTGCCCAGAGCAGTAGTGGCTGACAGAGACTGCTGAAGGTCTCGAGCTTTTACTTCAGACCAAGCCCTGCTGACACTGCCAGTGCTGCCAAGGAGAGTCACTATGCAAGGTGGCCAAAAGGGCATAGATGTTGGGAAGAGAAGTAGGTGGAGGAAGTGCTTCTGCAGTTAATAAAGGCTAGGTCCCACTGGCCAACGGACGCAAAACATATGCATAAAGGACACAGCGGACGAGCAAAATTTTAAGGGTGGCACCATCCGTTGTCATCCGCTCCAAAAAGTGGCGAAAATGTGCATAAACAGAATGGAAAAGAACGGACGTGGGTAGCACGTAGCGGGGATGTTAAGCGGATGTTCATAGGAAGCCTAGCGGATGGAAACGGATGACACATCCGAAGTGGTTCCGGGGGAGAATTGCGAAGCGGACGCATAGCGGAAGGGGCGGATGCATAGCGGATGA